>CAMQGK010000487.1:605000-650000 GCA_947000775.1 Pterois miles | reverse complement strand
CCATCAGAGCTCCACCTCCCCGTCACCTCCAGCTCATCCCATCAGAGCTCCACCTCCCCGTCACCTCCAGCTCATCCCATCAAGCTCCACCTCCCCTCACCTCCACTCATCACTTCAAGCTCCACCTCCCTCATCAGCTTCATCAACCCTTCAGCCCACCACCACCAGAGTCTGGACCCGGGGGGGATTATTCCTAATCCCACTACGGCATCACTTCCCTCTTACTTCGTCACGTCGGGTCTAAATCGCCAAAGACTTTTCACTATTCATAACTTTGTGCCCTTTGAAATAAATTATCATTCATTCGATAAGAGTCTGTCCTGATCGAACTATTTTGGAGGATTACGTCTCTGTGAAACCAACTTATGATCAACACCTGGATGTAAATGTTGGAGTGAAGCTTTCTCATCGAGACAATCAGGGAGGGAATATTGTAAATGGATGGAGGCGCTGATGTGCTCTGCTTCAGTCTGACCTTACTGGTGACATCTGGAGTGAAACAGACAAAGGGAATGTGTTGAAATGATGAAGTCAGTAGTGCATTTCTCTGAAGAGATGTTCTTGACCAGGAAGAGTCAGAGACCAATCTGACATTATATGGAGTCGAGGGTTAGCGTAATTTGGCAGAGGGCTGCTGTTGATTTATATTGGATCTTTCCACCGAGCGGCGCTGCCTGGTTGTTTTGTTCTTGTGATGTTAAGCAGCATTTTCAGCAATTTCAGTAAACACCAATAATGGTTTATAGCTGTGTGATTAGATTACAAAGGCACCCACGCTCTGTGCGCTGAGCATTCATTAGGTTATGAGATTAGTATTATGGGATTGCAGCTTTATTAGAGGGCACACGGCAGAGAGGTGGGAGAGAGAGAGGAAAACTACAGCAGCACAACATGCAGACAGCACTGACTAGAGCTGTCAGCGTTTCACCCCGATGGTCTCTGCTGATGTTCCACTGAACGCTAGTTCATCAATAATGCTGATTTACTGTGATTTTCAACTGTTCCTCTTTGAACGGGCTGTTTTTTAACCAGCTGTTGGGCATTATTGGCCACCAGTCTCTCCAGTAATCCCCTGGGCTGCCTACAGATTTACACCAGGACCGTCCATCAAACACATCTGAAATCAAAATGTACCTTAAAGGGAGATTTAGTTTCATTGATTGTCTTTATTTTGCATTATGTGAGTATTTAATCCTCTGATCAACATGTTAGTGGGCAAATATGCTGCTTTATGTAAATGTATGTATATATTTATTATTGTAAGTGTTATCAATAACAACACTAATCAATGACAGATATTGTCCAGAAACCCTCCCAGGTTCTGACTTTAGCATCAACAATCTGCTCCAATCAGAACATGGCAAACTGCAGCCCAACAGGCAACAAGTAGTGGTAGTAGTAGTAGTAGTAGTAGTAGTAGTTTCCTCCCACAGTCCAAAGACATGCAGGTTAACTGATGACTCTAAATGTCCCGTAGGTGTGAATGTGAGTGTGAGTGGTGTCTGTCTCGATGTGTCCTCTGATGGACTGGAGACCTGTCCAGGTGAACCCACCTTCACCCAATGCCAGCTGGGATCGGGAACAGTGGAAGATGGATGGATGGATGGATGGATGGATGGATGGATGCTGTTGATGTGGTTTATTGTTGGTATGGACCACAGGTATACCTGGCAGGTGGGAAAAGCAGTGTGGAGGGTGAGAGGGTGAGCATGTTGAATGAGTCACTGAGGTTTGTGTTGGAGAGACGACCTGGTTCATCCAGTAAAGAGAACAGAGCTCTGTGACAAACTGTTTGACTCCTCAGCTCATCTTTCAACCACGTCCCACACCTCCATCCCACCTGGTTTTCATCCTGGCTCAAAACCTTCCAGAGTGAGAAACGCAGACTTGGTGTGCTCAGGCCTTTAGTCTTGTTAACATATTTTTTATATCATTCATCCATCCATTCATCCCCCCGTTGATCAGTATTCAGGCAGTGTAGTGGAATCACCTCAGTAGCAGCAGAGATCTGCTGGAGGTGACATCTGAAAAGGTCCTGGGAGACCGGCATTAAACGTGAGGAGTGATGGGACAGAGGGAAACACTGAAGGATGGAAAAAGGCCTGAAATTAGGATGGGAGGACGACGGTGTGAGACGACGGTGTTGAGGAGGATGAGCAGACGGTCGGATGTCTTTTGAGCCACCTGAGGCTCCACAGCGATGAGACCAAGAACACAATGTTGTCCCTTCGGTCTGCAGAGCCACATGACAGGAAATCCTTCAGCTGTCAGAGGGCTGCCGTGACCTGAGACCACGGCCTCAGCACAGATCAATATAGAGCGATAGCAAGACAGATACAGCAGATGGAGTCAGTTCTATCTGTACAGCGCAATATCACAAATCACAAATTACTATAATAAGACTGTAGATATTGATTTTCTTTGCACACTGCATACTACATGTCAAGTCTGCAGGTACTACTAGTAGAGTATGAGGTTGAATACAGCCGCCGACTTCGTACGACGTATCAGTCCTCGTGACGTCACCACTGCCGAACAAACTAGTTTATCATGAAGACTGGCAACGGGGGAAACAGCTAATTTCACTAAATGTACCTACCACCACCTCTAAAACCTATAAATTAACATGATCTTCTTTCTTTAGGCCAAATGAAACAAACTATAAAAACACATACAGTATTTTGTGGTATTCTGTGTAGAGAATCACATGGTATTACTACAACAGCTAGCTTGCTGCAACAAGCACCAACATTAATATGGGGCTGACAGATAAATGTATCAGTGATTTCAGACACTCTGAATAGCATCATTTTGCATAACGAGTACATGAGGTCCCCGAACCATTTCAGATTTCTGAGCTGAACTGAATTAGTGTTATTTCAAACCCTTCAGTATTCCTCACTGCATGCTCATTATTTCATGTCTAGTTATTTCAGCCTTTCGTTTCATTAGTTCAAGTCCCTCGATTCTTTTAAACTAAATTAAAACATTCAAACTGAAATACATAAAAAACTTTATTTAGAATCCTTTTTATGATCTATCATAATTATTCTAGTCATTCTGGACCCTTGGTAGACAGAAACGGCAGGGAGCAGCTGACTGGCCTCGTGTGTGAACAACAGGACATAAAGGTTTCCATCAGGCAGGGCCTACATGTGGGACTTCTTTTGATTAGCTCCCTGTGAAAGTGCTGTCGGTCCATGCGGGTTTTAATCAGGAAGAATAGTACTGCTTTATCACCACCAAGCTTTCAGTTCAGCCAGCATACAGTTATTATGCAGGTATTCATCTGAGCTGAGCTCTTCTGCAGGTTTTCAATCATGAGAGACAAGGACAAAGCTGCGATACGCAGAGGAAAGCGTGAACACACACACGAAGACAGTAGATCCGCTGAACATTTCATCAAATGCTTTCAGCTTCTACAGAAAGATTTTAAACAGAAGAAAATGAATTAGTTTTGGTTTCACACTGCCACTATGTGAGCATCACCTCGATGAGCTGCCTGCAGCTCTCCCATCATCGGATACGCAGCAACAGGAACAAGGGGAGTTGATTCACCTCAAAATAAATGATCCTCTGAGTTACAGACGATGTAAGTCTATGGGGAACAGTCTCTCTGGACCGAGGCGGACATGGGAGTTGCTCTTCCTGGGGGTTTCAGTGGTTCCCCAAAGGATATGCATGATATAATATCCCACCAGGACTTCCTGTACTTGGTCTGAAAGTATGAACCATCCATCTAATGCTGATAAGAATGGGTTTACATTGGCGTGAGCTGAAAGCCCGGTGTGCCTCATACAGTGGCTAAAGGCTAAAGTGTGTCGCTATCAGACACTGACACTGAGACCGAGTGTCCATCAAATCGTCTGTCAGTGACAAAGATGGTGAAGAGCAACTCCTTTAATAAGTGCCTGGTGTTTTCCAGTAAAAATCTGCCAAAAATGGAGGATTCTTGGGCATAAATTGCACGTTGTTATCTGAACTCTGCATCTGCTGTCTGTTTGCTTGTTGCTGTGTAGTTACAGACCTGGCAGTGTAACAGTGCCGTGCAGCACTGAGCCAGCTCTGATCGCTCCATCTGTATGAGCTGAACCCTGGCAGCTTATCGGTCCCGCTCACCAGCAGCAGCCGGCGTCGCTCCATCTTCAGCCCGACTGAAGCCGATTCAGGCACGATAACCATCAGACATGTCGGGCTGAACTCTCGTACAATACCGTCTGACTTCATGTGGTGAGCGATGCACTGCTGCAAAGAGACTGGCCGTGATTGGGCCTGTCGGTGTTTGGAAGAGAGGCAGAGACAGAAGCAACAAGGTGCCATTACTCAGCACTGCACTGAAGGGCGATTTTCAGGTATACTGTACTTTTACAGGCTGCACGGTGGTGCAGTGGTTAGCGCTGTCGCCTCACGGCAAGAGGGTTGCAGGTTCAAATCTGGCTAGGGATATGCATGTTCTCTCCCATGTTAGTGTGGGTCAGTTGTCCTGGGTTAATTGATGACTCCAAACATACCATAGGTGTGAATGTGAATGGTCGTCTGTCTCTATCAGTCCTGCAATGGACTGATGCCAGCTGGGATGGATGATGGATGATGGACGGACGGACGGACGGACTTCCTTCTTTCCATGGGACTCTTCTCAAGAATTTCTGAATTTTTTTCTGACTTACTGCTGATACTTCAACTGATCTGAAATCATAACTAATGAGGATCAAAAGCTGTTTTGTGCTGCAGACAGCATCCATTCTTCACAATGAGTATTTTTACTTTGATGCACTGGGAGCAAAGAAAAAAATAAGCCTGTATTATTACAAAATAGAGTTTTATTTTCTCTGATGCTGATTGGTTCTCATTGTGGAAAGATTTATGGACCCAAGACAAATAAAATAAAATTTGAGCCAAACCTATAAGAGTGACAAACACGGGATCTTAGAAAGCACTAAGGGAGAGTACACTTTTAATCCATTCAATTAAAATTTATCCTGAATCATATTTCATCAAGTCTGTTTGACAGTTGCGAAACAAGAAGATGTGAGTAAAATGGTACTTTGCTTGGCAAATGTAATAAACTGGACCACCGCAGCCCCACAGAGACACATGGTTCATAATGCAGCCATGCTGCATGTCAGCATGTCAGTAATATTTATTTTGACTGTATTTTAGGTATTATGTCCATAGATTGTCATAGTGTGATTGGTGGTAACAACCTACTCTCATGGGAAGGCGTATAAATAGCACAACATTACAAGGACGTTCCTCATGTCACGATAAGGCATTTTAGGCTTTCCATGTGTCATCTGTACTCCACACAACAAAACTATAGCAACAGCTGCAGTTACGCTGAGAGAACAAAACCACATAGGCATACTATACTAGTAGTACTAGTAGTACATGTAGCATGTACATCTCCATCTGATCTGTAATAAATCTACAGTCTACCTCTCCTACCGTATCCCACAATGCATCAGACCGGTCTGCCTCTCCTACCGTATCCCACAATGCATCAGACCGGTCTACCTCTCCTACCGTATCCCACAATGCATCAGACCGGTCTACCTCTCCTACCGTATCCCACAATGCATCAGACCGGTCTACCTCTCACTCCTACCGTATCCCACAATGCATCAGACCGGTCTTCCACTCCTACCGTATCCCACAATGCATCAGACCGGTCTACCTCTCCTACTGTATCCCACAATGCATCAGACCGGTCTACCACTCCTACTGTATCCCACAATGCATCAGACCGGTCTTCCACTCTCCTACCGTATCCCACAATGCATCAGACCAGTCTACCTCTCCTACCGTATCCCACAATGCATCAGACCGGTCTACCTCTCCTACTACAGTTACAGGCTACAGTTACAACAGCAGCAGCTAAAAACGCCTCGTTTTTTATTTTAGTTTCATCACTAAATTCACTTGTGAACATTTCTGAGGAGAGAAATCAGCTGGGTGGATTTTGAATATTGACAGTTTTCAGATATTAGATGGTGAATCAACATATTCAGAGTTTAGAGGCTGGCCACCTCTCCAGCTGGACGGTGTGAGCTGTCTGCAGCTCTCTAGAGACCGGTCTGTAACCTGCTGTAAAAGGCTGCCTAAAGCCGTTTACAGCTGAACCAGTCAGCTGTAGGAAGAAAATAAACAGACGGTGGCAGCGATGCAGTGTCCTCACAGTGGACAACTGAAGGCTTTGTTCTCAGATGTGTCCTCTCTCCCCGCTCAGACGTTTACAGCAGCGGTGAAGGACAGGACAGTCTGCTGTCTGAGAGTCCACGCATAGAGCACAATGTTGCCTATTAGAGCACAACAGCTTGTACTTCGACCCACTTCTGCAGCAAACAACAAGTGTGCTTTTGTACCCCTATAGATTACTATGTGCCATGTTCCCCAAATGGCCAAAAGATAAGTTAAACATTTTTCTCTTTCCCAGTCAGAACAGTCACCACTGCTTGCAGCCAGCATCACTCCCAGTCAGGGAAGAGTTCATACACAAGGAAAACTACAGAGTCACACTGTAGTCACTGGTTTTACTATTTAACCGGGACCGCCCATCCCTCCCCCATCCCTCCCCCATCGGCGGGGGGATGGGTGAGGGATGGACGGGGGATGGGCGAGGGATGGGCGAGAGATGGGTGAGGGATGGGTGAGGGATGGGCGGGGGGATGGGTGAGGGATGGACGGGGGATGGGGGGGGAGGGCGGGGGATGGGTGAGGGATGGACGGGGGATGGGCGGGGGATGGGCGAGAGATGGGTGAGAGATGGGTGAGGGATGGGCGGGGGATGGGCGAGGGATGGGCGAGAGATGGGTGAGGGATGGGTGAGGGATGGGCGGGGGGATGGGCGAGAGATGGGCGGGGGATGGGCGAGGGATGGGCGGGGGATGGGTGAGAGATGGGTGAGGGATGGGTGAGGGATGGGCGAGGGATGGGTGAGGGATGGGCGAGGGATGGGCGAGGGATGGGCGAGGGATGGGCGGGGGATGGGTGAGAGGGGATGGGTGAGAGATGGCTGAGGGATGGGCGGGGGATGGGCGAGGGATAAGATAAGATAAGATAAGATATTCCTTTATTGGTCCCACAGTGGGGAAATTCACACATTACAGCAGCAAAGTGGATAGTGCAATAAAGACAAGAAGAATAGATTTAAAAACAGTATTAATACAATAAAATAAATAGATTAGTATATACATAATAGAAAAAGTAAAGCCAGAAGTATGTCCTTTATATCAATAAATAAGTTTGTTGTGAATGTGACTGTGATTGTGGTTTTACTGGGAGCAGTGCTGGTTGTGAATGTGTATGTGGTCTACTGGGAGCAGTGCTGGTTGTGGATGTGTATGTGGTCTACTGGGAGCAGTGCTGGTTGTGGATGTGTATGTGGTCTACTGGGAGCAGTGCTGGTTGTGAATGTGTATGTGGTCTACTGGGAGCAGTGCTGGTTGTGAATGTGTATGTGGTCTACTGGGAGCAGTGCTGGTTGTGGATGTGTATGTGGTCTACTGGGAGCAGTGCTGGTTGTGAATGTGTATGTGGTTTACTGGGAGCAGTGCTGGTTGTGAATGTGTATGTGGTTTACTGGGAGCAGTGCTGGTTGTGAATGTGTATGTGGTTTACTGGGAGCAGTGCTGGTTGTGAATGTGTATGTGGTTTACTGGGAGCAGTGCTGGTTGTGGATGTGTATGTGGTTTACTGGGAGCAGTGCTGGTTGTGAATGTGTATGTGGTCTACTGGGAGCAGTGCTGGTTGTGGAGTCTAACAGCTGCAGGCAGGAAGGACCTTCTGTAATGCTCCTTCGTACACTTAGGGTGTAGCAGCCTGTCACTGAAGGAGCTCTCCAGAGCTCTGATGGTGTCTCTCATGGGGTGGGAGTCCTTCTCCATCATGGATGACAGCTTAGCCATCGTCCTCCTCTCTCCCACCACCTGCACTGTGTCCAGAGAGCATCCCAGGACAGAGCTGGCCCTTTTGATAATCTTATCCAGCCTCTTCCTGTCTGCAGCTGTGATGCTGCTGCCCCAGCAAACCACTCCATAAAATATGGCTGATGCCACCACGGTGTCATAAAATGTTTTCAGGAGTGTCCCCTGCACTCCAAAAGACCTCAGTCTCCTGAGCAGATACAGTCTGCTCTGGCCTTTCTTATGGAGTGCAGAGGAGTTTGTTGTCCACTCCGGTTTATTGTTCAGGTGAACACCCAGGTATTTATAAGATGTCACCATCTCAATGTCTGATCCCTGGATGTTCACCGGTGTTGGAGGGGGATGAGTTTGCCTGCGGAAATCCACCACCAGCTCTTTAGTTTTCCCCGCGTTGATCTGGAGGTGGTTCCTCAGGCACCAGTCCACCAAAGTCCTGGGAAAGTTCTCTGTACTCCCCATCGTCCCCATCAGTGATGAGGCCGACGATAGCAGAGTCATCAGAGAACTTCTGCAGGTGACAGGTTGGTGAGTTGTAGGAGAAGTCTGCAGTGTAGAGCGTGAAGAGGAACGGAGCCAGAACCGTTCCCTGAGGAACCCCCACACTGCAGACCACCATGTCAGAACCGTTCCCGGAGGAACCCCCACACTGCAGACCACCATGTCAGAACCGTTCCCTGAGGAACCCCACACTGCAGACCACCATGTCAGAACCGTTCCCTGCAGGGCCCCCACACTGCAGACCACCGTGTCTGAAGTGAAGTCCTGTGTCCTCACAAACTGTGGGCGGTTTGTGAGGTAGTCCAGTATCCAGGGATGGGCGAGGGATGGGCGGGGGATGGGTGAGGGATGGGTGAGGGATGGGCAGGGGATGGGTGAGGGATGGGCGAGGGATGGGTGAGGGATGGGCGGGGGATGGGCAGGGATGGGCAGGGATGGGCAGGGATGAGTGAGGGATGGGTGAGGGATGGGTGAGGGATGGGTGAGGGATGGGTGAGGGATGGGTGAGGGATGGGCGGGGGATGGGCAGGGATGGGTGAGGGATGGGCGAGGGATGGGCGGGGGATGGGTGAGGGATGGGCAGGGATGGGCAGGGATGGGTGAGGGATGGGCGGGGGATGGGTGAGGGATGGGCGAGGGATGGGCGGGGGATGGGTGAGGGATGGGCGAGGGATGGGCGGGGGATGGGTGAGGGATGGGCAGGGATGGGTGAGGGATGGGTGAGGGATGGGCGGGGGATGGGCGGGGGATGGGTGGTGTGTGTGGTGGAGCTTACAGTACTGCATGTACTGTACTATGAGAAAGCACTTCATGTCCATCGACAGCTACACACTGCCATCTACAGCTGCTCTCTTCACTTCACCTGCACTACACTGAATACATATTTGTATTTAATTTTTTCCATTTGGTTTTATTTAATTGTATTTATTTTTCCTATTCTTATTTTATTTATTATTATTATTATTATTATTTTTTTTTTTTTTAATTTTATTTCTTACTGGGGATCAATAAGTATTATCTTATCTTTTCTTATTTGGATGTTTTAAAGGACACATTAACTTTACATACAGTATATATAGTTATACATAGTGGGACATTTATTCATTCATTTATTCCCACTTTCCTTTGATATTTTATTCAAATATAGACACACACACACACACACACACACACACACACACACACACACACACACGTGGGTGGCTCTACATGGACCAACACTGCCCACTAGTGACAATAATGTCTTATCACAAACACTGATGAGCATTTTTGACATGTTGTTGTTAAAGTGACCACATGGAGGCGCTGATCTGTTCAGACAAACATTCCACAGACATGTTCCCATGTGTGCATGAACTCACAAGGCCGAGGGACGAACACAAAGAATATGAAGAGATATTTTTCTTCCTCACTTTACCCCCCCTTTTTTGAGCAAATAGATTATTTCTAAACTAATAATAATCAAATCCAGAGGCAGTTTTGTAATATGATCAAGAGTAGATGTATTTATATGGTCTTACAGTTACAACGGGCCCTCTAAGGGGAACCCTGATGCTGATGTGGTCGGGGATGAAGTTGAGTTTGACACCTCTACCTACTTCTTGCTTTCTCTCTTCAGGGCTGCAGACCTGACTAATCAGCAGGCTAATCAGCAGTATGGACACACCTGGACCAGATAGATTTCTACACCCACACATTGTAGGTACTCTCACACACCAGCCTAGCTCATTGGTTTCTTGTTTTTACACACTTGTCACGACCCCTCTCCCCCCCCCTACTGCCTCGATAGATTCCCCCCATACAGTGTTTGGATTCTTTTGACAATAAATCACTTTATTTTTTTATTTTTCTTTTTTCTCCTTTTTTTTTTATCTTGGCTTAGACAACATTTTTTTGAGGCATTTTCACTTTTTCATCTCTAATTATTTTCTTCCTCAGAGACTAGAACTAATGATCACAATCATATGATCCAGAGGCAGTCCACCGGTACCAACCAACTACTACCTACTACTACTACACACTAGTACTACTACATCCTGGTAACTAGAGCGTGTCTTTATCACCTGCTGATTCACTGTGGTCCCTTTACCCGTCTGAGGCTCTGCTGGGTCCAGCTTCAGAGACGAGTAAGCCCACAATCTATGACCCCGAGGATCCACCAGTACCAACCAACTACACCTACAACTACTACACTACTACTACCTCTAGGATAATCACAGCCTCATGAGACTGCTACTGCTACTTCTACTACTACTACTACTACCTAACGGCTACACCAACAGACTGAACAAGCTGTTGTCTATCCTGGACAATCCGGACCACCCACTTCACCCGGTACCGGAGCGATGGTTCAATTCAGCACCAAATCTATGGAACAACTGGTATCAACCCAAAAACTGTTATATATATATATATATATCATTATCATGAGACATATTAAAGCATGAGGATGGATATCAGATACTTCTATTATAATTATACACTTACATACATACATACATACACTTATACACTAATACACTACACTTGGTTTTAAATAATTAATTCATTAATTCATTCATGGTTATTTCTGATTAATGACAAGAAGAACTGGACCCTCAGAGCTGAGCAGCATCTCAGATTAATCTGATGTTCACCACTTCTGTGAGACATCTACTGTTGACCTGCTGTCTCCCCTAAAGACCCCCTGAAAAGACCTCCTGAAGACCCCCTAAAGACCCCATAGACCCCCTAAAGACCTCCTGAAGACCCCCTAAAGACCCCATGACCCGCCGGCCCCCTGCCCTGCCTAAAGACCTCCTGAAGACCTCCTGAAGACCCCCTAACGACCCTATAGACCCCCTAAAGACCCCATAGACCCCCTAAAGACCCCATAGACCCCTAAAGACCTCCTGAAGACCCCCTAAAGACCCCATAGACCCCCTAAAGACCTCCTGAAGACCCCCTAAAGACCCCATAGACTCCCTAAAGACCTCCTGAAGACCCCCTAAAGACCCCATAGACCCCCTAAAGACCTCCTGTATCCCCTAAAGACCCCATAGACCCCCTAAAGACCTCCTGAATCCCCTAAAGACCCCATAGACCCCCTAAAGACCCCCATAGACCCCCTAAAGACCTCCTGAAGACCCCCTACCCCTAAAGACCCCATAGACCCCCTAAAGACCTCCTGAAGACCCCCTAAAGACCCCATAAACCCCTAAAGACCTCCTGAAGACCCCCTAAAGACCCCATAGACCCCCTAAAGACCTCCTGAAGACCCCCTAAAGACCCCATAGACCCCTAAAGACCTCCTGAAGACCCCCTAAAGACCCCATAGACCCCCTAAAGACCTCCTGAAGACCCCCTAAAGACCCCATAGACCCCCTAAAGACCCACCTCCTGAAGACCCCCTAAAGACCCCATAGACCCCCTAAAGACCCCATAGACCCCTAAAGACCCTCCTGAAGACCCCCTAAAGACCCCATAGACCCCCTAAAGACCTCCTGTATCCCCTAAAGACCCCATAGACCCCCTAAAGACCTCCTGAAGACCCCATAGACCCCCTAAAGACCTCCTGAAGACACCCTAAAGACCCTATAGACCCCCTAAAGACCCCATAGACCCCCTAAAGACCCCCTAGACCCCCTAAAGACCTCCTGAAGACCCCCTAAAGACCCTATAGACCCCCTAAAGACCCCATAGACCCCCTAAAGACCCTATAGACCCCCTAAAACCCCAAAACCCCATAGACCCCCTAAAACCCCCTAGACCCCCTAAAGACCTCCTAAACCCCCTAAAGACCCCCACCCCCTAAAGACCCCATAGACCCCCTAAAGACCCCATAGACCCCCTAGACCCCCTAAAGACCTCCTGAAGACCCCCTAAAGACCCCATAGACCCCCTAAAGACCTCCTGAAGACCCCCTAAAGACCCTAAAGACCCCCTAGACCCCCTAAAGAAGACTAAACAGGTTTGTTGTGGGTCTCAGATGGTTAACTTCAACACTGTTTAAAGTAGAAACAGAGTAGTAGAGTAGTACTGTTTACTCTGACGGAGAGACAAAGCGAGAGATTAAAACAAAGGAGGTGAAGGAATAGATAAAGAGAGATAGACAAAAAGAAAGTTAATAAAAGGTGAATAATGAGGCGAATCATAGAAAAAGGTGGATTTTAAAATCCTCCTCTCAGTACTGGTTCCAGTAACTGTAGACAGTAGAACTCTGTCTAGGCCTTAAAGACTAGTACTCCTTGTTAACCTTTATGAAAAAGCAGTATACTTCAAGTTTATTTTAGGAAGAATAATCAATAATGTAAAAATATGCTTTATGTAGCAAGTGCACTAATGTACTAAAAGTATAATACAAGTGTACTACTTCAGTATTTCTTTGACTAAAAGTATACTTTTAAGTTTGACGATAGTAAATGTTGGATACGCAACCAGTGTATTTTTACTTACCGGTACATCTATTTTGTACTACAACTATGTGTATTAGGGCTGCACGGTGGTGCAGTGGTTAGCACTCTCGCCTCACAGCAAGAGAGAGCAAGGTTCGATTCCGGCTTGGGACTCTTCTGTGTCCAGCGTCCTTCTGTGTTAGCGTGTGTTTTCTCCGGGTACTCCGGCTTCCTCCCACAGTCCAGAGACATGCTGTTTAGGTTAACTGGTGACTCTAAACGTCCTGTAGGTGTGAATGTGAGCGTGAATGTTGTCTGTCTCTGTGTTGTCTGTCTCTGTGTTGTCTGTCTCTATGTTGTCTGTCTCTGTGTTGTCTGTCTCTATGTTGTCTGTCTCTGTGTTGTCTGTCTCTGTGTTGTCTGTCTCTGTGTTGTCTGTCTCTGTGTTGTCTGTCTCTATGTTGTCTGTCTCTGTGTTGTCTGTCTCTATGTTGTCTGTCTCTATGTTGTCTGTCTCTGTGTTGTCTGTCTCTGTGTTGTCTGTCTCTGTGTTGTCTGTCTCTATGTTGTCTGTCTCTGTGTTGTCTGTCTCTGTGTTGTCTGTCTCTGTGTTGTCTGTCTCTGTGTTGTCTGTCTCTGTGTTGTCTGTCTCTGTGTTGTCTGTCTCTGTGTTGTCTGTCTCTATGTGTCCTGTGATGGACTGGAGACCTGTCCAGGGTGAACCCGCCTTCGCCCAGCTGGGATCGGATCCAGCCCCCCGCGACCCCTAACGGGATAAGCTGTTGACGATGGATGGACTATGTGTGTTATGAACTATGTTAGAATTAAAGCTGCTTTAAAGGACTTTTGGTCACAAGCATAGTGCATTTGTTGTGGACTATTTCCAGCGGTGGATTCATCCACATTTGGCGCTCTAGTGAGAATTAGTGGCAGTTAAACGTCCAAATAACCTGCAGAGAGAGTTCATGGAGGAAAACGCTGTTAGTACGATTATGTCATTGGGGATTCGTTGACAATAAGAAAAATATAGCAATATCCTTTAACTCTCCTTTTATCGCTGATTTGGTCTCCACCAACTCCTGAGACCTTTAGCTGCTAGCTGTCCCACTTCTTCACCAGCTCGTCGCTGACTGTCTGGTATTTTGTATTTTTCACACAATAAGGTGCACCGGATTATTATTAAGGAGCATTAAGCGAAACAAAACGTCAGATAAGTCAAACTTTATTCAATTCATTGAATAAATCAATAACTCTCTACATTTTTCAGTTGTAACACATGAAATACTAAACAATACTCTCACTTTTCAGTTCACTCCTCGTCCACAAACCCATCAAATCCTTCGTCATCTGTGTCTGAGTTCAACAGTTGGCTGATTTTAATGCGCTTATAGTGCGATAAATACGGTACTTGGCAGGTTTACTTTTAAACCCTCGAGCCCTCCTCAGATTTACTGCCCTCTGGACGTACACGTTGTTTTTTTTCACAAATCACTTAAACTTAGATTTGCTCAGAAACACCAAACATTCAATAATTTTCAGGACTGTATCCCTTTCAATGCCAGTCTTGTTGTTTGAATGATATTTATTTAACACCAAAATACAAAAAAGGAGTTATTTTCCATATAAAAACAGCAGAGCGATGGGACGTTGGTGGTGATCAGAGTCTTGGATGCGTCAAAGATCAGCAACAAAACTGATCTGACTGCATCCGTATATTTTATGTTAAAATCCAGAAACTTATTGAATGTTTGGTAGCTTTGAGCAAGTCTGAAGTTGCTTCATTTATGAAAAAAAAAGTTGACGTATGATGATTTAACAGCTGTTTTTGTACGTGTTTGGTGTCCAGAGGGAGTAAAAGACACGTCAGTGTGAAACATCAGATCTCAAAAACTTACTAAAAAGAAAAGTTCATGCTAAAATTCAGGCGGCAAGCTGTAACAGAAAAATGATTCACCACATCAACAAAACGCTGAGAAAAATGTACAAAAATGCCCTCAGAGGGCAAAAGGTTTAAATCAAATGCCCATTAATACAAATAATGCTAATATTAAAATACTGATTATTGTGGAACCATGAGGTTTATTGATATCCTGCTATCAGTAACCTTGAGTGTTGTTTTCGGTGTGAAGCTCGGCGTCCGCCGCCGGCGTCGCTCAGCAGCGCGTCACGGACACAACGAGCCGTTGACACTGAGTCTGTGACCTTCTGCTAACAGGAAGACGGCTAATCCGTCCTGCTGCCGTTCAGCCGACGCTGATGGAAAGAGTCTCTGCGGTGACCCTGACACCCAGCCAAGCCTCTGATAGGAACAATAACAGGCCTTCAGCTGTATTTCTCTTATTTCTTTATCAACGCTGTCACTAAGTAAACATGTTTCAGTCTCAACAAAAGACGTTTCTGCACATTTCTTGTATTTGTCAAACAAAACAACTTTGACACTAAAATATTAGAAATACACGAGTACCAGAGGAGGAAATAAACGTATGTTTATCAAATCATGAACAGGTATCAGCAGACAAGAAAGGTTTGTAAAATACAGAAACATCTGACATGAGATCAATCAAATCAAATTTTATATCATTTCTCATTTGTGACAAACAAGTTTTCTTTATGAAAAGTCTTTGATTATACATTGTTATGACTGTACAGTTAAATGGTAAAAATGACTGTTAACTATTTACAGCATAGACGAGTTTCAGAGCCGCACAAAAGCAGATGTTTATCACGAAACAGCTGGAAGTGCTGTTTGCTCATTTTATAGCCACCAGAGGTTGAGAGGAGTTGCACTGGCACTGTGTCATGATTTACAGGAGCAAATTTAAAAGAGCATTGTGTGTAAAATTACTGCCTTTTTCCATATAATAATATTCTGTTAACTCACACAGGCTGCAGACACAAACTCTAACAAGATGAATGCAGGATAGATGAGCACGCAGACCTTTATTAACCCGTAAACCACGTTGATCCTTCTCTGCAAACTAGTTTCCAGTCTAGTGGGAGATCTGAAATTACCAAAGATACCAAATTTGGAGGCTACATTTTGGGAAAAAATGTAAAATTAGTATTTACTGTACGTTTGAATGATGCAGGCTTAAAGAGAGCATCACAGTCAGTGAAGTACTGGAACAATAAAACATTTTTTTAAGTCAAAGAAAAATCTCGGGAAACTTGAAATCAAGAGTTTAAAGCCACATTCACATTCGGGCCTTCATTTTAGTTTGAGACACTGTAGAGAGCAGAAGGCAGCAACAGTGTAAATAGTGACTTATCTGATTATATCCTGCTAGTCAGTCAAATTTAAAATAAATCTCAGGCCGGGGTCTAAGTCTTCTCTTGCCTAAAACCGTGTTTTACCTCTCAAAAGAGTTGTGTGACTCCTGTAAATCTGAGCGTGTGTTCACCATTCAAACACATCCAACACATTACTATTAAATCATTATTTAATTGCTCAAATAAATGCATTAAGTGATGCAGATCTCTTGCAGGCAACCAAATGTAGACGTCCCACATATCTTATCAGATCATATGATATTTAAAATGTTACAGGATTCATTAAACATGGTGTCAGACACCAAATGACTCCATTCACAAATATTTGTGACAGGAGAAATTGTGTGTGTGTATATATGTGTGTGTGTGTGTGTGTGTGTGTGTGTGTGTGTGTGTGTGTGCAACTCCTCTCAGCAGTGTCTTTGTACAGATTGTAAATGGCTCTGGCTGCATGTTCAGGTAACGCCTCCCTGTTGACAACAGGGGGCGACAAACACTCACGAAAAGAAGAAGACATGAAGTGAAACAGCATTACGTTTTACATAGCCCTCCTGTCCCACGCCTGTCTCGTATCAGGCCTACAGTACTGCTGTCAGGGTTGGTAAGGTTTCATTTGAATTTCTTCAGCGGTACATAAAAAAATAGCGTGTACCAGAATCCAGACAATGCCGCCATTGCTTCGACCTTTTCATTGCTCTGGGTTTTAAATGCATCTCTGTCACCCAAAAAACGCAACTCTAGTCCACAAAATATATCATTTGGTTCTTTTGTTGCTCAACACACAGTGTCATTAGAAGGCAGATTAAGTGTTTGCATACAAGATCACAGAATATTTCTCAGGTCATCCACTAGTTTGGATTCTTTAAGTCGTGTAATGGATGAACACCTGTAATCCCGACACACATCCCGTTACCCTCCAACCCTGACTATTCTCATGACGCTGGTTTGATTGACAGTATGCAAATCAATGGCACTGCGTTCGACGGTGTTTTCGCCCCTCGGACGGGCTTCTCTGTCCGCTGAAGGTCACGGCTGTTTGCATTGACCCATCTCAGCTCGCTGCCTCATAATTAGATGTTTTTTGTACCACCATTGAAAAGGTCTGACATTTTAATTGCAGTTCAACGATGACGGCCAATTCGGCTGATAGTTACAGTATAATAAGCTGTTGTTTTTTTAATGGGGTTTTTGTCCTGCATGTCAACCATCATCTCTCCCCAGTGTAAAGAGTGTTGCCCATTTCTGTCAACTTCCAGTATTGTCCGTCTTTCACTGTGCTCTCAGAGCCATAAGGTTGCAGTAGGCAAAAAGTACAGTCAGCTGTGACAAAGAAAACCATCGTGTCCTTCATCAGATGCTTCAGACTGACTGGTGCTGCTCTCCACCCACAGGATCTCCACCCAAACAGCTCTCTGTCTGTTCTGACGTCAACACTTTGGTGAATTTAAAGCATTGATAGATGTTCTGTCACATTAAGGGGAGACACTCCAGGCAAAAATATGGTTTTTCATGCACTGGTCAATTTAGAGAGTCTTGTTTCAGGCTAGTGGACAGAAAACAATAACTTTTATTTTACAACACTTGGTCTATTTGCATCTGTAGATGTCTACTAAATTCACCAAAACTTAGCATTAGATGAAGTTTCATGGTTATCGTTATCATTTTTAGCATATTCACCTGTAGCATCTCCCCTTAAGAATGTTTTGTGCCATTTACAGGCATGACTTTACATACAACTAAACTGCATTCTCATTTAAGTTTGGAAGGAAACGTGTTTTGTCACAGACTGCAGTCGTCTTCAACAAATCACAGTTTCGTTTTTAAGTTGGCAGAGAGCCACAGCAAACGACGCATCACAAAGAGTGACGCAGAGTAGCCAGCGACCGTTACTGAAGGTCACATGGTATAATAACAAGTATATTAAGCAAGTATGTCCACTACTGGTGTGTGTGTTAAACAAACACCAGCCGACGATGCTGTGATCTATGTGAAACATCGTCATTATAGCCAAACCATGAGCCACTAACTAAACCTAACCCAGTAGTTTTGTTCCCTAAACCTAACTAAGACGTGTTGTGATTTTTGTTTTATTTTGTTTCAATTTACAGCGTTAATCACATGTTTTCAACTGAGACTATAATCCTGGAGAAAATATGTTTCCCTCAAAATATAATTGAGAATGCAGTTTAGTTGTTGGGAAGGTGACTTTCTAGGAGACAGGCTTGTTTCTATATATCCAAGACAAATGAAAGATGGCTTCTTGTTGCTGTCATGTGCAAACAATGTGCAAAGTTGCCTAGTGCAGCTTTATCAAACCAAACATCAGATCTGCATCACATACATTGAGAATTTATTCGTGGTTCCCTGTAGACCTCTGCGACAGGTGTCATGTGCTGTGTTACTGTACGTTCAGGCCGGTCTACATTCCAACATTTTCTTAAAGGCTTTCCTGAAGCTGTCGTCCAGGAAGGCGTAGAGGAACGGGTTGAGGCAGGAGTTGGCGTAGCTCAGGCTGGTTATGAAATAGGAGATCCCGATCAGGAGGGGCGTGGTCCTCAGGTCCGTCGTCAGAGCCACGATGGTGCTGAGGTGGAACGGCGTCCAGCAGAACAAGCACACGGCCAAGACGATAAACACCATGATGGTGACTTTCTTCTTGGCCTTGTCCAGCGCCTTGGCGTTGCTGTTGAGCCGCATGTTCCTCAGCTTGTAGAGCATCATGGTGTACAAGATGCAGATGGTGGAGACCGGAATGGCGAAGCCAAGGATGAGCGTGTAGATCCGGCTTGCTTTGAACCACAAACTCTCAGGGCTCGGGAAGCTGAGCACGCAGCTCTTCCTGCCATCATTTGGGTTCACATACACACCAGCGAAAACAGTGAAAGGCATGACGATGAGGATGACCAGGATCCAGACACATAGTGAGATGATTTTGGCTGCGCGGTAGGTGCGGTAAGGCATGCGCTTGGACCTCACCGTGGCCAAAACCACCAAGTAGCGGTCAATGCTCATAACTGTCAGGAAATAGATACTGGAGAAGATGTTGTAGTGGTCTATGCTGAGGATGACTTTGCACAAAACCTCACCAAAAGGCCAGTAGTGCAGCAAGTGTTCGGCTATGTTAATCGGCAACACCAAAGTGAACAAATCATCAGCAATGGCCAAGTTCAGGATGAACATATTGGTGACCGTTTTCATCTTGGGGGCTTTGAGGATCACGTAGATGACAGCCGTGTTGCCTGTCAGTCCCACTGCGCAGATTACAGAGTAGATGACCGGTAGAATGACGTAAAGGTCAGCATAGAAATAAAACTCAGAGGGAGGAGTGCAGTTCAGGTCAGTGCGGTTCCCTGACGTGAGGGAGTAGAAGTCCACAGAGTCATTGCAGACTGGCGGCGCGCCGCCGGGCATGGACACATTCTTCATGTTGGAGGAAGGACTAAGAGTCTCTGAGCATAGTGAGACAAATATCCACCGCTTTTACGTAAAATAGAAATCAGTTTTTTAGTGAAACATTAGTGTCTTTGTTTTCCTTTTGTGGCATTTTCTCTCACAGGATACAACAGTCATTGAGCCTAAAGAGTTACTTAAGCACAGTTCAACAAAGAAAAAGGTTAAGTTAAGGTGAAATTACCCTTGAATAAATCACTGGAGGGACAGCAGAGAGCAACAGTTCCCATACCGAGGTCCAGGGACCACCAGCAAGTCACCCAGAAGATAACTGAAGGTCCTCTAGGTAATTTACAATCAGTAGTTTCACTGTTGTTTCAGTTTCTTACCTCTCAAACTTAACTGTACAGACAGTCACAGAGACCTGGAAGTAAATCATATGCATGAATAATAATCCTGTCGGATGGCTTTTCAAATGGAGAAAATCTCACCCGAGGAGAGTTCTGTGGATCTCTTCGGGGTCCTTGATGTGAAAACACTCTGCTTCATGCCCACTAAAGGCGCGGTCCACTATCAGCTGTGTGTCAGGGTTGATTCTCCATTTCCACTTCTTTAACGCATGTGCATCCACTCGGGGCCATTCCTTTGATTTTCCTTTCTGAAGTCGTCGTGAAAATCACATTCAGTCTGTTGATGTTGAGTTTGTCCTCGCACCAGATATTTCTCCTCCTCCTTTGAGTCTCTCCTCCCCCGGTGTCGGAAATTTAAAGTGACTATTTAAAGGATGAACGTGTCCCCGTTAAGGTTAAGGATGGTTCTGTATGCCTTCGGTAATGGTTTTCCCCTTCAGTGCTTCATGTGCGCTCTGGAGACGGTGCCAAGATTTTACGCACGAGTGGCGCATCCCGAAATCTGGACGACAGAGAGACGCAGAAATCAGTTACCTTTTTAATTAAATTATAATAATTAAAATTAAACATTTTAAACATCAGTGGAGATCGAGTTTATGCACCTCAACAGACTTCAGGTGCATGTTACTGTCAACAGCCTGAATTCAATTAAAATACACTAAGTCCAGGTTTCAGAGCTCGACAGGCAGAACTGGATCAGACTCTGAACGCCTTTTTTCTTCCTAAATGACACGTGTCATGAATACATATCATCCTTTAGCTTATTAAAGCAGAAAGAAAGATTTCATAACGATATTTTTCTGTTTCTAAAGTCAATTCACTCGCGTTTGCTTCCACATTCATGCTAGAAATCGCGTATAAAGTACATGTAGAATATGTAAAAGCACACTACTCGCTTAAATGTGAAATACTAACCATATTCATAAATGATCTATTAACAAATGTAAGCTAAGAAGACTTACTGTGTAAGTAGTAGACGATCGATAGCAAATCAAATGTATCTCAATAAAAGTATTTCACAGATATTAAAGTGAGTTGAGGCGGGTTTACCCCTCTCTGTGTCCCCGGCAGAGTCGCTCCTCTCCGGTTTTACCTCTGACGGAGACGCGCTGCTCTCCAGCCTCTGCTCATCTCTCTCTCTCCTCTCTCTCCCTCTCTCTCTCCATCCTCTGTCCTCTCTCTCTCCCTCTCTCCCTCGCTCTCTTTCCCTCCTGGAAGGCAGAGCCCCCGCCTGACGTCAGTCCGAGTTCCCGTGTCAATCATCTGGTCTGTGAGGATCGTGGCGCGCGGTTGAACCGATCCTCCTCACGTCAAACTCACTTTTCCCTCCTTCTGGAAAGAGGAGACGTTTGGACCTGTCTGCTCTCTGCAGAGGACATTTGTCTTCTCCATCCTCTCATCTTCTAGATGGTTCTAGATGGAGAAGTTAGTGTCAGGAAGGATTTTTAATAGCAGCCTTAAAGGGACAGTATGTAAGTTTCTACACGTATCATACGTTGTTTTTTAATGAGACCTCCAGGAAATGTGGTGATGATGAACCAGCCAGCCTTTCTCAGGCTTTCTGTGTCCTGTTCGGACTCATCTATACCCTTCACCTGCAGTACCCAAAGTGCATGAAACACACATTCAGCTTTGTGCAGCCGGTAATGTTCAACCTGGATAGAAAATACAGACTGAAAAATCAGCTTTCAGTGTAAAACAGGGTTCTGAAAACTGAGCTACTGCTCCATAAAGTAAGCACCGTATTTTTTGCACTATAAGGCGCACCGGATTATCAGGCGCATTAAGCGAAACAAAGTGGTCAGATAAGTCAAACTTTATTCAATTCATTTAGTAAATCAATAACTTCAATAACTCTCAACAGTTTTCAGTTGTAACACATGAAATACTAAACAATACTCTCACTTTTCAGTTCATACCTCGTCCACAAATCCATCAAATCCTTCATCCTCAGCGTCTGAGTTAAACAGTTGGCTGATTTTAAGTGCGCCTTATTGTGTGAAAAATATGGTATTTTGCCTTTAATGTTGCATGTTAACACTGTTTTTACCCTTTAAGTTAGTTGGCAGTAGCGTCAGAGGAGGAGCTCCCGTCTTTGTTCATCTTTGTTCAACGTATTAATGTCAGTAATGTTCCTACTCCTGTTTCTATAGTCTATATTCCCGTTTCTCAGGAAGAGTTTTATATAGCATTGACTTGCACTCAGTTTTAATAAAAGAAATAATACGTGTTTGGGCTTTGTTTGTATTTCCCCAAATGTTGTAGTTGACATATTTAAAAATATTAATATGAAATTTATCCACTTAAAATACTGAGTACCATTAATTGGGCTCATCAGTTGATAATTCTGAAGGTTTTAAGTTGAATCAGATTGACATTGAGGTTATTGTACTTCAAATAACAATTCCACAACTTCACACATTTAAGTTTAATTCACTTAAGTTTTCATTGTACATTACTTAAATCATTTAGAGCAACCACTTTCCTCTATTTTTTAAAGTAGGTTCAACTTACTGGGGCTGACAGCGTGGGACAAACCAACCAATGTGACTCTGAGTTGCTCTCTTCAGCTCTACTAACAGGGTTAACAGTGAGCAACGATAGCTAGAAAGTTGGGTAGAAATGCAAACAAATGACCAACCACCACCACAACTCAGACTCAAACACAAACTCCACTGAAGCATGAAAACAAAGTTACATGTAGAGTATATCCAGTGAAGCCCGTCTGGCCAAACAGCGATGTGACCGATGTTGGGGGGAAACTCGGATCCACATCGGTCGCTCCTTTGATTCGTGGAGCGACCTTCATCTGGTTCATAAAAACAGACCCGAGCTGACAAAACTCCTATTAGACAGATAAGCTGCCGTTACCTCCAAGCATGTGAAATACTCGGTGATGTTTTAGCTGTCAGCCATGTTCAGTGCCGTGTCGCCTCAGGTGAGCAGCAGGACGCTGACTGTTGCTGCCGCAGGTAAAACTGTTTACAAGCTATTTCTGATTCTTACAGAGCCCTTTAAGTGGTCATTTCTCTCTTCAACTGACATCAAGTTACTAATATCAGATTTTTTCCTTCATACATTTAACTCCTTTTCCTTCCAACAACCTTTTTTTTTATTTTACTTTACACTCATTTTACAGCTTTACTGTGGTCCACAACTTTATACAACCTTGTTTTTAGCCTCAGAAGGCAACTATTAACAGGTTCAGTTTTTTTTTATTACTATATTATTACTATAGGCCGGTTAGTCTGACTCCAGATGGACTGGTGACAGGACGCCCAACCTGACCTCATGAGAAGGTGCAGAAATAGCCCAACATGTTACGGACGTTCTGTGTGGCTTGATAACACATTTTAAGCTTTTTTTATGCGTCATTTCACTCCACGTTGTGTACCATGAAACAGTCACAGTCATGTTTAGGCAACAAAACTACAGTAACAGCTGCAGTTAGGTTTAGGCAACACAATCTTTTAGTTAGGTTTAGGAAAAAACAGAGCAACGTAACATAAGTATGGAAACATGTCACAAACATCACTAACTTCAAAAATAACTCAACAAGACTTTGAGATGTGAGCACCCAAAGTCTCAAGCCAAACTGAGATAACCCCGATGACATCACTATGACATCATCAGGGTTATTTTGTCGAACCTTGGGGTCCTCCCTCCAGATCCACAGAGGGAACGAAACAGTTGTTTTCACAGGTTGAACTGACTGAAATTCATGTGTAAAATCAGTGTACTGTCCCTTTAAAGTGGACTCAATAAACTCTGCTAGACTGAGAAAGTTTGACAAAAAGTTGTTGTGTTTCTCATGAGGCATCAGAAAGTTTTTAATCACAGATTTTAATGTCAGCAGTGTGTTCCCTGATGGAGAGATTGGACCGGAGTCAGCCAGTCCACCGGGCGGAGACACCGACGTCTTCTCTGCAAACCAAAAACTTTCCAAACTGCCTCTATGACGTCGTTCAGGGAATGAAAATAACACAGAGTGGTGCAACATTTCCAGAAACTTGGTCTTTACAGTGGGAATGACAATCAGACTCTTCCTGACAGCGTCCATGTGCTTTTCTTTTGTTTCTGCTTCCTGTCGTTTGACTTCGCGGTGGATGAAAATGAGAGATCGCAGGGCTGATGCTTCACTTTGAGCTGCTGTTCTCTCTTCCTGTGCCTTTTCTTTCCTTGTTGTCTCTTTTTGTCTCTTTGTGTCAGTACCTGAAGGGGATCTCGTTGTACAATAAATTGCTCAGATGCTGCTGCTGTGAGTCACTGGATGCATTTTAAACCGAGGTGAGGTATTTTGAGTCAGTGTTGTGTTTGAACATTATATTTATCTCATAATGAGTCAAGCACCCTCTACTGGGTTAGTTGTTCAGACATTTCTCTCAAAACCACAAATCCTCGCCTCATGGTGGCACAAGAGGAAAAGTCAGGGGAACGTTAAATAAACATTGTCTGGTCACCATGGATACCTGAACCAAAATGTTGTGCCTGTTCATCCAGTAGATGTTGAAATATTTCAAAATATAAGGAAACTTTGAGTTGGCGCTACAGGAAAAGTCAGGGCATCACCAAAATCTACAGGATTTATCCTCCTGGGAACAAGAATGTATCTATAAAATATAATGGAGCTCTATCAGACAGTATTTGGGATATACCAGTCTAGAGACCAATGTGGTGGACCAGCAGACCCACTGAGTGTGGATCAAAAGCAGTTTTTCCACACTGGCTATCACTTCCACAGTTTTGACTTTCCTCTGTCTTGGTTATAATAAGAGTTTAGTCACAATGGCTTTATGCATGCCATTCCCTGAATTTACTCTGATTTAACTGAACTGTCAAACACCGGATTATAGGGCATACTATCAATATCACTGTCTTTTTTCATATATAAGGCGCGTCGGATTATAAGGCGCATTAAGTGAAACAAAACGGTCAGATTAGTCAAACTTGATTCTATTAATTTAACAACTCAATAACTTCAATAACTCTCAACATTTTTCAGTTGGTACACACAAAATAGGGACGGAGAGTTGTGGAAAAAGCCGTTCGGTCTCTTGACATAAATTTCTCTCAGCCACTCATCTTCTCTTCGTCCATTCAGCCCTTTAAACTGTAGAGACGCTTCTACCTGCTGCTCTCTGCTGAATAACCCACTGTTCTTTGTTCCCTCAGAAACTCTGGTTGGTCTTCTTTACGTGGTGCAGCTCATCTTCTTCTTCCTCCACTTCGTACTATTGATTCATTAATATTAAATTCTCTCTCCGCTGCTCTATTCCCATGTTCTGCTGCTGACTGATAGCCTGAACCTGGAAATCTGCTTCGTCAGCATGTCTCTTCACAGCTGCCATTTTGGCTCCTTATACACACATGATAATGTTACGGTGCCAATCTGTCGAAGCACAGTAACAGTAGTATTACTCCGCCAGGCGCCTGACTACTGTCAGTAGTATTACTCCGCCAGGTGGCTGACTACTGTCAGTAGTATTACTCCACCAGGCGCCTGACTACTGTCAGTAGTATTACTCCGCGAGGCGCCTGACTACTGTCAGTAGTATTACTCCGCGAGGCGCCTGACTACTGTCAGTAGTATTACTCCGCCTGGCGCCTGACTACTGTCAGTAGTATTACTCCCCCTGGCGCCTGACTACTGTCAGTAGATACCCGCCAGGCGCCTACTACTGTCAGTAGTATTACTCCGCCAGGCGCCTGACTACTGTCTGTAGTATTACTCCGCCAGGCGCCTGACTACTGTCAGTAGTATTACTCCGCCAGGCGCCTGACTACTGTCAGTAGTATTACTCTGCCAGGCGCCTGACTACTGTCAGTAGTATTACTCTGCCAGGCGCCTGACTACTGTCAGTAGTATTACTTCGTCGGGTGCATGACTACTGTTATTAGTATTACTCCACCGGGTGCCTGACTACTGTCAGTAGTATTACTCCACCAGGCGCCTGACTACTGTCAGTAGTATTACTCCACCAGGCGCCTGACGACTATCAGTAGTATTACTCCACCAGGCACCTGATTACTGTCAGTAGTATTACTCCGCGAGGCGCCTGACTACTATCAGTAGTATTACTCCACCAGGCACCGAACTACTGTCAGTACGTATTACTCCGCGAGGCGCCTGACTACTGTTACCGTAATGCTCCTACAATCCACCCTGCGGTGCGGTTTCGAAGCTTAGCCAAACTCATAATAAAACATTTTGACCGATTTTTGAGCAACCTGTACCACATAAAATTGGTTCGAGGAGGTCAGTTAGCACAACCAGAATTGTTATATTAAGTACTTTGGACTATAAGGCGCACTGTTGATTTTTGAAAAAATTAAAGGATTTTAAGTGCACCTTATAGTCCGGAAAATACGGTACTGTTAAGCGAAGAATATCGTTTTGACTGTAGCAAATAAACTATGGTTAAGGTATGGTTAATCCACTATATCCACTGGACATAATCCATAAAGGGTGGATCAATATCAACATAATTCCTAAGGTACTGGTCTGCTCTGACAATGACTTTTTTGGTAGTGAAAAAGGATATTATCCAAACTGTCAGTGGTACTGTAAATGTCACGCTCACTGCAACTACTCAGTTGCCTTCGGGTTTATGAATCATAACCTTCCTCTTCCCTTAAATCTCATTTTCCTCTTAACTACTAAAGTAGATTAAATGGGTCGAAATCAACAAAGGGTCACTGCATCCATCTGGATTCATGAAGAGGGCAGTCGGCCTCGACATTTCACATGCTTGGTGTACAGGAAACACTTCTTCACTCACCACAGGTCATGTGACTGGCCCAGTCATATTTGGCCCAGTGTGACTGGCCCAGTCATATTTGGCCCAGTGTGACTGGCCCAGTCATATTTGGCCCAGTGTGACTGGCCCAGCCATATTTGGCCCAGTCATATTTGACCCAGTCTGTGACTGGCCCAGTCATATTTGGCCCAGTGTGACTGGCCCAGTCATATCTGGCCCAGTGTGACTGGCCCAGTCATATTTGGCCCAGTCATATTTGACCCAGTGTGACTGGCCCAGCCATATTTGGCCCAGTCATATTTGACCCAGTGTGACTGGCCCAGTCATATTTGGCCCAGTCATATTTGGCCCAGTCATATTTGGCCCAGTGTGACTGGCCCAGTCATATTTGGCCCAGTGTGACTGGCCCAGTCATATTTGGCCCAGTCATATTTGGCCCAGTGTGACTGGCCCAGCCATATTTGGCCCAGTCATATTTGACCCAGTGTGACTGGCCCAGTCATATTTGGCCCAGTCATATTTGACCCAGTGTGACTGGCCCAGTCATATTTGGCCCAGTCATATTTGGCCCAGTCATATTTTTTTGGAGCATATTGGACAAACAATGCACAGAGCATAAACGCTTCTCTGCATGCTTGTAGTGCATGTGCCATCTATGGAGGCCCACGCTTACCATTCCTTGTAGGTGACACAGGAAACCTGTTATGTCTAATTGTGTCACTGAGATCAAGGGAGCCGTTGTGGGTAACAGTGTCAGTGTCACAGTGGTTATTGATGACTCTTTCCATTGCAACATAGTTCTTGCAGAAGAGTTTTGGGAAATGAAAGTAAATTGTGCAGCAGCTACATGTGTTTGTCCAGGGAGTGGTATCCAGGTATACAACACACTGTTTAATTCCCTGTTACACTTACATGGTCACATCCGGCAGACAGTCGTCTTCATCTGCTTCACTCAAAAAGGAAAATACAAGTTTACAAGTGAAACTTATTTATTCAATACATTTATTGAATTTATTGAATACATTTTTATATCAATCTGTTCGGGGAAAGACAGAGGTGCCCAAAATTAAAAAGACGTGACTTTTGCATTCATTGACATTTATAAATGCTCTGTGTCTTCCAGCTATGTGGTGTCTAATAATCAGAACAAACCAGCAGACCTGGTCAGAATCAGAACAACTGCTCATGTGCAGCATGAAGTGATCCAGGTGACACTGATGAGATGATAAACTGATTAATAACACAAACAGTACATTCACATGTTACATCCAAAAGAAAGACTCATAACAAGACCCTACGGGTATAAATCATGAAACACTCGTCCCATATGTGCATTAACTGCTGTTCTGTGGCTTTAGTTATGTTTCCATTTAAACATTGCTGCAAAGATCTGAAAACATTGCATTGCCTTGTGTTTCCATTAACTATTAACAAGAAACTCGTGTTGCATAATGACATTGCTTTGCTTTCTTCCACCCAGGCATTTGTATTTCAATTACTGACTGATTTTCTCTCCTGCCAAGTCAATTATATTTTTGTAGCTCTAATTCATGTATCAAACTCCAGGCCCGCGGGCCAAATTCGGCCCAGCAACTCATTTTATGTGGCCCGAGAGGGCTTGCAAAGAATATATTATGCTTATCATACAATTTCATGCCACTTTACAGAAGTACGGTGTCCTTAAACTACATGACCCACAATGCATCTCGAGTTTGTTACATGTGCACTGAAGCGTCTCAAGAGAGCCAGAAAGAGGATCCATGTTAGTGGTTGATGGAGACCAGCCGGTATGTCTTCTTTACTACGAGGCAGTAAAACACTGTCACACCACTGTCATCTACCACATGATCTCAGCTGATCAGCTGCTGATCACTAACAGACTGAACGTTAGATCAGAGCTCATTGATCTGTTGGACTAGAGTTCTGCCCCTCTCAACTCCCACCACAAAGTTTATATATAACAGTTTATACGCCACAGACTGAACGTTAGATCAGAGCTCATTGATCTGTTGGACTAGAGTTCTGCCCCTCTCAACTCCCACCACAAAGTTACACTAAGCTAATGGAATAAACTGGGTTTGATAATAAAAAAAAGACCTTTATTATTCACTAGAGGATGATTTTGATCTCTGATGGATGAGTAATGATGAGGGTTTCTGAATCTCATCAATTCATGGATTTATGTTATAATAACACAGAAATGTGAGTGTGTGTCCACATACAGTATTTTTGTGTCTACCTGCAGATATATTGATCACAAGCATGTGTTTTTGACATTTGTATTTTTTAAATAAGTTGTACAATATTTCTGCTTGCAATTAGTTTTCCTAGACTTCTGCTTTCAGAGCTGGTTAGTAAATAAATTATTACTAAAACTAATAATAATCACATGCAGCGACAATTTTGTAATATGATCAAGAGCAGATATATTTATTATAGTCTTAAAACTACAACCGGCCATCTGAGGGGAACCACGATGCTGATGAGGCCCGAGACTATCAAACTGATTTGACACTCCTGCTCTAAATCACATATCACAAATTTTCCTCAAAGGGTTCAACAATCTGTGCAGCATATGCAAGACATTCGCATCCCAACCAGTCACATACTGATGCTCTGTCAAACCGCTGCAGTAACTCATGTTTAATGTAGTGAATTAAACAGAAACGGTTACTTTTAGCCAACAAAACCACTTAGTTAGGTTTAGGAAAAAACAACCTGGTTTGCCTTAAAATGACTATATTTAAGATAATGCTGTGAACATGAGACTTATGCGATCAGCTGATTGTTAACTGAAAGTGAAATGAACAGCTCTCTCCTGAATAAAAGCCTTGTGTTTGATGGGCAACGTTCACAAAGAGGGGGAACCAATATAAGACTTTCTTCACAAGATCTTTTATCCTAACGTGATAGCACTCTTCCTGTCTTATGCTGCTTTGTTGTTGGTAGGCAGTTCATGTTATTGTTGGGCTCAAAAATTAGCCATCCGTCCATTTTAAATCCCCACTTAATCTGTTGTGGGTCACAGGAAGGCTGGAGTCTACGGCAGCAGGCAGCGTCCAAACACAATCACATCAACAAGCAACGTCGACTTTCCACTTCATCAGACCTGAATGTCTCTGTGTGGGAGGACAATCTACAAACGCTGCACAGAGAACCGCCCTGCTGAGTCTGGCTTCTCAATGCTTTTGCCTTGATTTGATTGCTTACTTTAAAAATTTAATGTATATTGAGTGAGTGGCGACCACAAGTCTGTGGTGCAGCTGATATTTATGGCAGAACATGTGTGATAGCCGAGGAAAAGATGCATGTGAGAGTGCTCAGCCTAAATGGTGTGTTTTAAGTGCTGAAGGTGTTGATGGTTCAAACACCGAACGGTGTTGGTATTAGACTTAAAAGCCCTGTCAACAACAGCTAATGGATGGACTTCACTTCAGCGGATCAAACAGTGTGCTGACCTGCTGTAAATACTCTGAATCGACAAAAGCAGGGCCCTGAGGACCGCTGGTGTACGCCATGTATTTTCTATTTTCTATTTTTTATTTCTATTTGCAGAGTTAAGGACTTATCATGGTGTGAATGTTGTTGCTACCTTTAAATGATAAAACCTCCCAAATTACAGCACAACACATTTTGTCATGTTGTGGTTTCTAGATATGCAGATAGTTTTGGATTAATTTGTCCAGATTTTGAGGTGTTTTTTTTTTTTTTGGGGTATGAAAAAGACATCCATTTATTGAACTCAAAGCAGTGTCAAGGAGTTTATTTCTCCACTTCCAATATGTATGTATGCTGAGCTGAAGGTGCACATTCCTCTCGCTCATGTGATCAATATTTCTATCAGCTGTGAACGTGTGATGTTTGAGAAATGCTTGTTCACTTGTGTTTAGTCTTTGTGCCCACACAGAGGGGACACATCATCCTCATTTCCTGGTTCATTCTTGTATTATACTACATGTTAATGTGCTTTAATGTTCAAAAAACACAGATTTTTCTCCTACTTTCTGTCTGAAGCACTTTGTTTTGGCGACTGTCTCTTTAAGACCCCGTCCTGAAAAAGCTCAGTTGCTCTGATTGGCCTGTGAGGAAAAACATGGTTCATCTTTGCAAAAAGGTATCAGCTGTGGATGGATATTCAGATGGAGGAGGTATCATCCTGTATTTATGATCAGACAGCCCACAGTAAACTGATGACGTTGTCTTATTTCACAGGAACTCCAGACACCCAGATGGATGAGCACAGTCACTGGATCAACATGTATTAATTCTGCTGAATTTATCAACTTCACTAACAATATGTATATTTTGATTATGCCTCTGGAGAGAGTACATTTCATTTATATTTTTGTTCAGGTACAAAAATCCACGAGCTCACAGGGAGACCTGCAGAGAGCAGAACCATCCTGACAGACCCAGAGGGGGGCGCTGATGATGCATCCGGTTCCAGAGGACACCGTCACAGCTTCCTCCTCACCACGTAAAACACTCATGATAAAATTGATACGACCAGTAAAAGCCCCATACACCAATAAATGATAGCTAAAAGCCCAATAAAACAATGAATTCGGAGTAAAAGCACAATAAACCAGTCTGCTGGTTAAACAGAAAACCAACAGACACGGATACAGTTGCTGCAGAGTCACAGACATCTTTCCAAACAAACCTCCGTCAGTAGAGCCAGAAACATTTGTGTGTTGCTGGGCGCTTGGCTCTAACAGCCAGTAGATCATCATACCTGGAAAGCTTCGCAATAACAGCAGGATGTCTGGACAGCAAGTTACAGGCTGCAGTCATGTCTGTTGGATCCATATTCAATGAAACATTTCTGACCTTGTAGGACAAGAAATGAACTCTTTACATGTTGTTTACAATTTCTAGCATACTGAGCCAATCCAATAAATACCACGACATTACACGGATATCCATGAGTACACATGGGGCGCTTGGGACTCTTCTGTGTGGAGTTTGCATGTTCTCCCCATGTTAGTGGGGGTTTTCTCCAGGTACTCCGGTTTCCTCCCACAGTCCAAAGACATGCAGGTTAACTGATGACTCTAAATGTCCTGTAGGTGTGAAGGTGAGTGTGAATGTTGTCTGTCTCTGTGTCCTGTGATGGACTGGAGACCTGTCCAGGTGAACCCGCCTTCGCTCAATGCCAGCTGGGATCGGCTCCAGACCCCCTGAGACCCCTAACGGGATAAGCGGTTGACGATGGATGGATGGATGGATGGATGGATGGATGGACATTTCAGCCTTTTCTTGTGTCATTTGTACGCCACACAAACATCTGCGGTTACATTCAAGCAAGAAAGCCACTCTCTTAGGTTGAGGCAAGAATACCACTTAGTTAGGTTAAGGGAGAACATCATCTTTAGGCTTAAAATAAGTAAGTAAACTAAGTAAAACTGGTATGAAAAAATGAAGCATGTGACACAGTAAGTTGTTAGCTCATATACAAAACTGTGTTCTGTTGTCATCTTTGTGGACCAGAGTGAAAAAAATCTGCAGTTTATGAGGAGATGATGCCTGAAGCACAGATATAAGGAGTCTTTTGGGTTAAACTAGATAGAATTAAGGATTCAGGTAAAACTTCCACCGTAGTTCAAAATAAAGAAAATCCACCTGTGCTGTGATTACGCTACGATCAGCAGTATATACGGTATGATTGGATGCATGTACAGTGTGTAGGCCTTTTGCATTCATGAGTGTGGCTGTAAGAGTTATGTGTAGTGTGTGTTGGTGAGTGGATGTGCATAATAAGTGGTTGTATTTCACATGGCAGTGACGGCAAGGTTGAGCTGATAAGTGCACACACACTTTTAAGCTGCCAGCCTAAGTGTCACTTGTTACAGTAATTGGTGTTCAAACTCAATTTAGCCAAACAGTAATTGAGTTTCTGTTGAGAAGGGCAGAGGTTAGAGGAGAAAAGTGAGAAGTGCTCCTTTATTTCTATTATGTGGACTTTTCATTTTTCCTTTGGCTTCAAGCAGACGCGCTGGAAGAACTGTCGTACTTCTGAGCCATTAACGTGCACTAAATCAAATGCAACTGGAAATGTGGATCGAGGCAAAAGAGTTGTGAGGCATTAAGAAAAATGAATGAAACAGGAGAGCTGGTGGGAGAGCTTGATAGAGAGATGGAGACAGGGATCAATAGGTTAAAAAGGAGAGAAAAAGATAGGATAAGATAAGATAAGATGAACCATTATTAATCCCTGGAGGGAAATTGGGGTGTCATAGCAGCAGCAACAACATTACAGATAAATACAGGATAGTAAAAAGTAAAAGAGAAGGTGCAATGAAGGAAATTGGCAATAAAATAAATAAGTAAAACAGTAATAATATATGTACTGCATATGTAGATTATCTTGACTCATCACACTTGACTCGTTTTTCTTGATTGCATTTTTGACCCCTGGAGCGTTTACCCTGGCCCGGTGTGGTTCGTTTGGGTCAGTGTGAATGCAGGACTCGAACCCTGCAGACCAGACCACAGCTCCCTGGTCCTCCAGTGAACTCTGGAGTGGTTCATTTCCTCCAATCACAGGAAGCATTGCATCTTATCTGTCATTTCTTTGGTTAAAAGAACGTTTTCTTTGCCTCTTTAGATGACCGGTGGCTATTAGCATGTTTGCTAGCACAGTGTGGAGTGGACAGAGATAAAAATGAATATCTGGGTGGAAGAGATCATTACTCAGATACTCCAGATGGTGCATAAGAACACAGAGGTATGCCTGCATTGATAAATGATTTAATAACCGCTGCAGATCAACACCAACATGAACAGAACCTGACGGTGCTCCGTGATTTACCGTATCCAGGTTCGTTGTCTTTGTTTTTTTTTTACCCCCCGTCCGGCTGACCAATAATCACGTGACATTTCCACCACATGAGTTTTGTTCGCGGTTTCTGGTCCGTTTGAGTTTGTCCTTGGTGAACGTGAACCAGACCAGCTGTAGAACTGGACCAACATATCAGCCTCACACTGGTTCGACACAGGAACCGGACCTTTAGGTATGAAGCAGACCTCAGAGAGACCTGGTTTGGTTCGATCATAGGTTCCCCTACACATCCACTTATTTACAGGTGCTGAGGAGCACCTGTTAACTTAAACTTAAATCACTCTTAAAACTCTTTTTTTAAAGAGTTAGTGTCTAGTTCACTGCCTTCTGTCGTGTTCATTTAATCTCTTTTATTATAACTATTCATTTTGAACACTGTCACGCTGGCTTTGAAAAGCTTGTTATAAATAAATCCGATGTGTCATTCTGGACCTCTTCACATGCTCATTGCTGCCAGCTGATGAAATAAAAATGAAGTGGATGTAGAAACAGGGCTGTTCAGAGTCCGTCAGGGTCTCAGCAGTGACTCAAGTATATAAATATAACGGTAAAAATGTCCAGATTGAGACAGAGGTGGAGGACTGGAGGCGGATGTACTATTAATCAACTTGTATGTAGTGTACTCTGTGTGTTCCTGCTTCACTGCTGTCGTTAATTAAATCTAATTTCATGTCTCTTTTACTCTATGTGTGTGTGTTTATGTGTGTCTATACTTGACATGATGAATGATGAATAAATTAACCCTCTGAGATCCTTTTATTTTCTGTCGGTAGAGTGTTTGAGTCAGAGTAAATCTACAATACAATAAAAATGAAATCATATTGCGTATGATGTCTACATATTTTAAAGGTGCTGTATGTAACTTTTTACACATGTAAATCATTTTTTACTCTAACCTCACCCTAATAATGAGACTGTTTCCTCTCTGTTAAGGTTCTGGGTTTTTATACAGGAGATATACATATATATAGATATAGAGGAGTGGTGTCTACCTGAGTCTGTGATATCAGCTTTAATGTGGCGTCATCAGCTGTTGTCTCTGTGACGATATAGAGGTGTAATGTCCACCTGTGTCTGTCATGGTTCTGGGCTGTTGTTGTAGTTAGTTTCATCTTTCGGTGCATTGTTGGTTCTGTAATTTTATTTTGGTTTTGTAGATTTTGGGTTTGTGGTCCTGGGTTTCCGTCATAGTTTGTTTTCTGTTTTATTTTGAAAGTCACTCCCCTCTTGTGTTATGTCTAGTTTTACTTCCTGCCTTTTTTTTGCCCTGATTTGTCCCACCTGTGCGTCATCAGCCAGCACTCCTTGTTTAAGCTGCGTTGCCCTCACTGTCGGTCGGATCGTCTGCGTTGCGTCCTGTGTACGTGGCGTCTTTGAGGCCTGTGATCCGCTTGTGTCCTCTGGTTGATTGCTTGGTTTTTTGGTCTCTTTTGTTTTTGGTGTGCTTAGTTTAGTTTAGTTTTTGGTGTGCTTAGTTTAGTTTAGTTTTTGGTGTTTTTTTAGTTTAGTTTTTGGTGTGCTTATTTTAGTTTAGTTTTTGTTTTTTTTTTTAGTTTTTGGTGTGCTTAGTTTAGTTTTTGGTGTGCTTAGTTTAGTTTAGTTTTTGGTGTGCTTAGTTTAGTTTAGTTTTTGGTGTGCTTAGTTTAGTTTTTTTTGGTGTGCTTAGTTTAGTTTAGTTTTTGGTGTGCTTATTTTAGTTTAGTTTTTTGGTGTGCTTAGTTTAGTTTTTGGTGTGCTTAGTTTAGTTTAGTTTTTGGTGTGCTTAGTTTAGTTTTTTTTTTTTTAGTTTTTGGTGTGCTTAGTTTAGTTTAGTTTTTGGTGTGCTTAGTTTAGTTTAGTTTTTTGGTGTGCTTAGTTTAGTTTTGTTTTTGGTGTGCTTAGTTTAGTTTTTGGTGTGCTTATTTTAGTTTAGTTTTTGGTGTGCTTAGTTTAGTTTTTTTTTTTTTTTTTTTTTTTTTTTTTTTTTTTTTTTTTTTTTTTTTTTTTTTTTTTTTTTTTTTTTTTTTTTTGGTGTGCTTATTTTAGTTTAGTTTTTGGTGTGCTTAGCTTAGTTTAGTTTTTGGTTGTTTGTTTAGTTTAGTTTTTGGTGTGCTTAGTTTAGTTTAGTTTTTGGTGTGCTTATTTTAGTTTAGTTTTTGGTGTGCTTAGTTTAGTTTAGTTTTTGGTGTGCTTAGTTTAGTTTAGTTTTTGGTGTGCTTAGTTTAGTTTAGTTTTTTGTTTTGTTTAGTTTATTTTTTGGTGTGCTTAGTTTAGTTTAGTTTTTGGTGTGCTTAGTTTAGTTTAGTTTTTGGTGTGCTTAGTTTAGTTTAGTTTTTTGGTGTGCTTAGTTTAGTTTAGTTTTTGGTGTGCTTAGTTTAGTTTAGTTTTTGGTGTGCTTAGTTTAGTTTAGTTTTTGGTGTGCTTCGTACTTTGCTTTGGACTTCAGCTCAAGATGAAAGCTCGCTTTTCCTGGTTTACCGGTCTGCCATGCTTCCTGCGTTTGGTTCCACCATATAAAAGACATTAAATCATAACTTTATCAGCCTGTGGATTGCTTTTAATGTGAAAGACTGGAAGGACACGGGGTCAGTGTTCTAGTAGATGTGATGTCAGTTCAACGGAAGAAATGGAGTGAACGCCAACAAATGATCACATGTGCATGACGGCAGCGAAACAAGTGAGCGGCAGGGCAGAAGACTTAGTTTACAAGATCAAGTGAATTTACAGAGGAAGTTTGTCCAGAAATAAATGCTGCAGGTCCTCCAGGCCGAAAGAGGATACGGGTGACGTTATCATTTCCAACCAAAACTCTGGTGTCTCCCCTGTTCTTCTTCTTCTTCTTCTTCTTCTTCTTCTTCTTCTTCCTCTTCTGACCACAGGAGGGAGGCTGCAGCAGGAAAAGTTCAGACTCGGATCAACGCTGACTGGGTATTGATTCATGGAGGGACCTTTGTTAGGGTTCGGGTTCTGGCCGATGCTTGTTTGTGTCTACTTAGTGCGAGCAGCCGGACGCTGACTGTCGTTGACTTAACAGCCACCGGTGTTGCTGTTAACAAGCAATTTCTGATTCTTACCCTGAGTCCCTTTAAGCTTTTTGTGTGTCATTTAATTTGGACCCAAACAAACTGATTGGACCACTACCTGCCTACCTGCCTACCTGCCTGCGTGCACTCTGCATTTCACAGCTGCTAACTTGACAGCTGTGATTGCTAACGAAAGCAACGTTAGTTACTTACCTTCATAATGGTGATTTTGGGCTCGTGGCTCTGGAGGCAGGTCTGAGGGGACGGACTGTCAGTCTTGCTGACTTGGCATCTTTCTTGTTAGATTTATGAAGCTGGTGCTGCTAACTGTTTCATCAATAGACTGTAAATCCCACTTACTCCTGGTAGTTTCTCAAGATCACCCCCCCTAGCGTTTAGTCTGACCACTGATGACCAGTATATGAATCTTGAGAGTTTTTGTGCATTTCTGAGTGTCATAAACAGTATGAACCAAAAGAAATGTTTCTGCTACCAAGACACCTGTCTGGAGTCTGGAGGTACTTTCAAACATTACATCATGTTCAGCACCACATATCCACATTAATTAGGAACATTTATTCATCTTTTATAATTCAGTTATTATTGATCAAAATGTCTTTTTGCTGGATGGCTCAGAATGATTGGATTAGTAATGCCCATAACTGCATGATGTGTTGAGCATTTCATAGTAGACCTCTCCCTTAGAGGTGAAATTATAATTATGTCCTTGCATGTCCTTATCACGCTTCTTCAGTCAAGAACTTGACTCCTCATCTTCAGTACCGTCTTTCTTCCTCTCCTTACTCCGTCCCTGCCTCTTTTCCTCCCATTCTCCATCTTTGTTTTTTTTATCCTGTCCACACTTTCACCCTCTCATCCCATCTTTCACCCTGTACCGGCCCCTCAAGCTGTTGTCCTCTCGTCCACCCCCCACCCTGCTGTCAGGCCGATTAGCCTCGTCTGTCCCATTGCCTGGCAACCCGACTAATGACAGCGAGCTAATTTCGTTACTCCAGCCCAGCTGTCAGCAAGGAGAAGAGAAGAAAGTGGTTGTGTGTGTGATTTCTGTCAGGTGAAGTAAATTAATTAGTCACATTCATTGATATCTTTGATCAACTTTGAAGCATTTAGCTGCCACTCTGAACCACAAATTGATATTCACAGAATCTTTGTGTGCATAGACGATAATGTCTGACAGAAAAGTCATAGATAATAAAAGGACAGATCTGCCATCCTCGTGAGTCTGTCCCTCAGTTACTCAATAAAATATACTGTCCCTCAGCTCTGCAAACATGACCAGAACACAGATAATCCCCTTTTACCTCTAATTCACTGCAGCAGGGAGGAGAAATGGTCCCTTCAGAGATAAATGAGTTACCTACATATCACTGAGTCTGGCCTTGGTCTCAGACAGAGATGCATACTGACCCATCTCACACTGTCTCTGAGTCTGTTTCTGTCTCTGTCACTGAAAAAGGAAAATGTTTGACCAGTACAATTAGCAAACCCATCTGTTTTCAGTGAGTATTATTTTCTTTTTACATTTCCAGATGACTTTCTGCAAACCCCAGTGAACAACAAGTCAAGAATTGTGTGATTAGATTACAGCATCACCAACAAGTAATCTGACCTTTTTGTTTTGCTCTAAACAATCTGCACTAATGATAAACCCTTTATCAGGTTGCCAGGAGGAGATGACCATGAAAGAAATATCCTGATTTAAGATTCGTTATTTCTGCAAGTTGACTTGCAACAACGTGCTCAGCTGCAGTCAAAGTCCCCATGAATGATGCGAGGTAACTGGCCATCCAACAAGCTGAAATAGCTGTCAGTTCGCACAAAACCAGACCTATTTGTATTAAGATAAGATAAGATAAGATATTCCTTTATTAGTCTCACAGTGGAGAAATTCAAATTACTGAACACATCAAAGCTGTCGTATAATATAAGATAACATAACATAAGGTGAGATGAATCTGTATTAATCCCTGGAGTGAAATTTGGGTGTCAAAGCAGCAGCATCAAACGGAAACACAGGGGAGGTACAGGTAGAACAAGCAGAGATCTAAGATCCAGAGCGAATGGGGAAACACAGCATGTACAGTCCAGAGCTAGCCTTCCTTACCAGCTTCTTCAGTCTGCTGGCATCCGTTGTGTTGATGTTACCCCCCAACATGCCACGTCAAAGAGCAGGACACTGGCTACAGACTGGTGAAGCAGCAGCACCTACTGCAGACATTAAAGGACCTGAGGCTCCATCCCTTCCTGTACAGGGCCTCTGTGTTGTCAGCCCAGCCCAGCCCAGTTCAGCCCAGCTCAGCCCAGCCCAGCCCAGTCCAGTTCAGCCCAGCCCAGCCCAGTTCAGCCCAGTTCAGCCCAGTTCAGCCCAGTCCCCAGCCAAGCCCAGTTCAGCCCAGCCCAGCACCCAGTCCAGTCCAGCCCAGCCCAGTTCAGTTCAGCCCAGCCCAGCCAAGCCCAGCCCAGCCCAGCCCAGTTCAGCCCAGCCCAGCCCAGTCCAGTCCAGCCCAGCCCAGTTCAGTTCAGCCCAGTCCAGCCAAGCCCAGCCCAGTTCAGCCCAGTTCAGCCCCAAGCCCAGCCCAGTTCAGCCCAGCTCAGCCCAGCCCAGCCCAGCCCAGCCCAGCCCAGCTCAGCCCAGTTCAGCCCAGCCCAGCCCAGTTCAGCCCAGCCCAGCCCAGTTCAGCCCAGCTCAGCCCAGCCCAGCCCAGTTCAGCCCAGTTCAGCCCAGCCCAGTTCAGCCCAGCCCAGTTCAGCCCAGCCCAGTCAGCCCAGCCCAGCCCAGCCCAGTTCAGCCCAGCCCAGTTCAGCCCAGTCCAGTCCAGCCCAGCCCAGCCCAGCCCAGTTCAGCCCAGCCCAGTCCAGTCCAGTCCAGTCCAGTCCAGCCCAGTTCAGCCCAGCCCAGCCCAGCCCAGCCCAGTTCAGCCCAGCCCAGTCCAGCCCAGTCCAGCCCAGTCCAGCCCAGTCCAGTTTATTGTTCATGTGTACCCTTCATGTGGAAGTCAATTACAAACTCCTTGGTCTTTTCCCGATCTTGAGCTGGAGGTGATTGTTGTCACACCGTCTTACGAGCTGAAGCAGAAGTCGGAAGTATAGGTGGTACGTAAAGCGAATTAGAATATCAGTCTAAATATTACTGGATCTCACTGCTGCCTTCGACATGGTCAGCCACAACTAGACTAGACTAGAAAACTGGGCTGGACTTTCTGGCACCGTACTAAACTGGTTATGAATCCTACTTACAGGACAAGGACTACATTTTAAAGGTAATTAAACATCCCACTGGATAAATATAAAATGCATCCATCCTGGGGCCTCTTTTATTACTAAAATGCTTCCACTGGCTGGAATACAAAATAATTTACCATAACTATGCAGACAACACACAAATTTACATAATCATATCACCAGGCCACTACGGTCCATTACAAGCACTGAGTACGTGCATTAAACAAATCAGCGATGGGATGTGACAGCATGTTCTTCAGTTAATTAAACACAAAACTGAGGTAACTGCTTTTGGAGACTATTACAGTCAGCCTACGTCCACCTTAAGGATACATCAAGGATTTAAGGACTTTTGTCTCAGCAGGATTTGGAAAAACTTGTCCATGCGTTTATTTTCAGTCACCTGGACTCGTGGACCGTTTTGAGGGTCTCCTGCAGGTGGGCCACGGTCGCCCTCTCTGACAGCTTCTTGCTCCTCCTCTACTCCAGATGAAGGTTTTTCTGCCTCCATCCGGCCTCCAGCTCCCTGTTCTCCTCCTCGAGGTGACAGACCTGCTTTCATCCTCACCAACCTTGAGACCTCAAAAATAGGGAGGATTTGAAAACCAGCGGTTTTGGGGTGGGGGTCTGGTGGTCTTCCCCCAGAAAGATGTTTCCTGCATTCTGGTGACTTTAATAAAATGAAAATAACATTATAGTGAACGCACTGCAACAGGATTTTAAAGTTAAAAAGGCCTATTTTTAATTTTTCTTTTAATTCTCAGGAAAAAACATTGAATAATTTGCCCCTCTGGCATGAACTTGTGTGACTCTGTGGTGTTAACTAAGATTCATCACTTTGTATTTATTTATTTTTCTTTCTCCGTCTCTCACTCACCAAAGGTCCTTTTAGACAACATGACAACGCCACCACTGCGCTCCGAGTGCCGTGTCAGGATGACTTGTTGCTGTATCAATCAAAGCCCAACCGGGAGGCGAGTGTCTCTTCTATCTGTGTCGCTATCGTGGAAACGGGAGTATAGATACTGTACAGAGCCAGAAATAGGCTGAGATAAGGAAAAGGAGAGGGCAGTGAAAACCCCTCTGTCTCGTTATCTTTCTGTCTTATATGGCAGCACCTCTTCCTCTGGAGCTTCTTCTTCTCTCCTTAAATGGGGGGTCACAGTTTTATCCCTCCTTCCTCTTCCTCATTAGAAGCTATTTGAATCCAGGCTAATGGGCCTTTTTCACAGCACACATTTTGACTTTCCACAGAACAGGTGTTACTAATAACACTGACAATGGCCTCGTTCTATCCAGATCGTTCTATCTACCCCAGTGAGCCATGTCAGTGTGACAGTGAGCCAGCATGCAGCTGTGAAAAGGACCTATTATGAAATCCTGGCTGACACTGGAAGGGTTCAAATGTTCACCTTTCTCCATGTTTTGCCCTGAAGTCAAGCTGCTGACTGACCTGGTGGCTGGTCGGTCAAAGTCGGGGTGTCAAACTCCAACAGTGGGCCAGACTCCACATCTATCTATCATTATATTCATATTCATATGGAAACAATCTTAAGATTTCCTTAAACACTGAAGCTTAATATTCTGAACAAGAGAAATCAGATTTCAGATCAAAGATCAATCAGTGGCATCAGTTTCTGATTTTTATTGAAGTGAATAAAATAATAGAGTTCTTCTGCCTCTCTCTACCCGAAGCTTTCAAGTTCATTTATATTAATAAATCCTAGTCTCTGGTCCAGCAGACAGTCAGGTCTGTCCTTTACATGGTGGACTAATCTTCTTCCTCCCTCCTGTCTTCAGACTTCCTGTCGTCCATCTTTCCTTTGGTCATCTTTGGGGAGAGGTGGCTTCAGTGTTCCTCCGGTGACGGTAATATGAGGCTGTTAATGAATGTCAGCAGATGTGGGAGGGGACGCACCGACACACGAGCAGAGCATTCTGGGATTTGTAGTATCAGTGGTTATATACCAGCTCTGATAGAGATTTGACATCATCTCAGGGTCAAATATAATCACAGTGAGTCTGACACCGATGGTCTAAGTCAGGGGCGTCAAACTCAATTCCATCCCGGGCCACATCAGCATCATGGCTGCCCTCAAAGGGCCGGTTGTAATTATAAGACTACCGCTATATAAATATATCTACTCTTGATCATTTCACAACATTGCCTCTGCATTTGATTATTATTAGTTTTAGTAGTAATTTATTTAGTTACTAGCTCTGAAGACAAAAAGTGAGTAAAACAATTCCCTAAATATGTTTAGAACTACAAATGAACTTTCTTCTGTCAGTTCTGTTTTGTTTGTTTTTTTGTTTTGTTTGTTTGTTTGTTTGTTTGTTTGTTTTTTATACCACAGTTCAACCCTCCTCCTTTATCCAGGCTTGGGACCAGCAAAAGTGACCCAAAGGGGACACTCTGGCGGACTAACTGCTTTTTTTTTTCCTATATTTTTAAATTCGGGGTTTGATTCCCAAAATTGTACATTTCCATCAGCCAGTGGCGGCTTTGTGCAGGCGGGACTGATTCAGTCTGGATGCGGAGGGGTGAACAGAGACTGCAGCTAGGAGGGTCTGCTGACGAGGACCGGGCCCCCTATGAGAGCTCTGGGACCGGGGAGGGTCCACGGCAGCACCCGCTGCTCACTGAGAAGAACGATACCTGCTTTCATGAGAGTCTCCAAAAGTCTCCAGTAACACCAGCAAAACTCGTTAGACTTGTCGCTAATCTCTTATTGAAAGACTCGCTCGAGGGGTCTGAAACCTGGCTAAATATAACGACTAAGTCGCTGAGTTGGCAACACAGCGCTGCTGCTGGAAACCGCTGAGACTGAGACGCTACAGTGCGCATGTCAAAAAATCGAGATGCATTGTGGGACAGTTTAAGGACACTACCTCTGTGAAGCGGCATAGAATTGAATGATATGTATTCCATATTCTTCTCAAGCCCTCGCGGGCCACATAAAGTGAGGTGGCGGGCCGGATTTGGCCCGCGGGCCTTGAGTTTGACACATATGGTCTAAGCAGTCTAGTATGCATGAACTCCCAGTTGACTGAATCCACCTGATTAAGGACTGCCAGCCACCTCTGTCTGTACTTTATTAAGCTTTCTTCTGCAGTATGATGAGAGCTGAAGAGCGAATTCTCACAATGAGCGTAAATGAGTTATTTGGTTTTATTTTATCATCACCCAGTACAGTAGTCTGTATTTCAGACACCCAGATCTCGTCCAGACCTCCTTTTTTGTCCTTCTCTTATTTGGAGGATTCACAGTAATTGCTGAGCTCCAGTTATTCCTATTTGGCCCTGCAGCAGAAAACAGAGGCTAACAGGGGCAGCCAGTCCAGCGATAGTCCCACAACATGAATCCCTGTCAGGGCTGCAAGATAAACAGACAAACCCCAGACTCCCTCCTCACATTCCCTCCCAACCATCAGTCAGGAATGTCACACACACACACACACACACACACACACACACACTCCACCATCTTCATTCCCTGCGTCCGTTTAGCTTTCAGTGAGGCAACCAGGATCCAGAGGATCAATGCAGGAACCTGAGAGAGGAGAAGGTGGTGACGTCTGAAGGCAGTTGAAGCGTGACTGCTGATTCTGTGGTGGTTCTTCTGTCTGCGTTCACACACAAACCAGGACGCCTAGAAACAAACAGAAACTTGTGAGCAACCAGTCTAATGAGCAAAGGTCAGAACCAGCACAAACCGAATGTAACTGGGTAAATTAACAAGCTTGTTTTTCTATTGTTCTGTTATTTCCCTCTGAGAACGTCACGGTCGTTACTGTTGTGTTTATGATTTTATATTATATTATATTTGTGGTTTATACCAGCGTGCTGTAGTTACAGTATGAACAGAAGAAATGAATGCTGCCATATAACCTGTAAATAAAGTGGTTAAGATAATCTCTCTAAATTCAGGTGCTTTATTTATAACAGTGATCTTCCTGCTGGTGTTTCTTGTGTCGACGGACTTCGCTGTATAGTGATAGTGATGATATAATAGTGATGACTCCTCACTCATCGTAGTAATCACTTTGAAACTACCAAGTCCACCAATAAAAATCAATCCACTGTGTAGTTTATAAAAGTATACTTTAAGTGTAAGCTCTGTACTGGTAGTTTACTAGTTGATACTTGTAGTCCACTTTATAGTTCATGAAAGTGCACTTTACCACATACTCTCAGTAAACTAGTTTAATACTTTGTATACTGCAAATTAAGTAGAATTCTATACTAAGTATACTTACTAATACGTGTCTTAAGTACATCTTGATTAAGATACATTAAGTACAAGTACAAGCCAATTATACTGATACATTTCTATATACTTTAATATGAGCCATGTGTAGTTACAGTACAGTACAGTATATCTCTGACTAGTACATAAAAAGTAAACTGAAAGTATACTCTCATTTAATGTTTAAAAGAAGTATATTACCGTAATAGTACACCTGAATAAACTTCATGTTGTCTTGTCCAGTTGGAGGAAATACTGATGAATCGTCTCTCTGAGCAGATTTCTGGCTCAGACTATGAGATTAAACAATATTTGGAGAAACTTAATGTGATAACTTACATCAGGACAATTATTTTTGTAGGACATGCTTTCTTTCCTGCTGACAACACACACCTTTTGTGTCACTCTGCATTTCAGTGTTTTTTCACGTTCTCAGTTATTTACACTGTGTTGCCTCCATCACTGTCCTTTTTCATGCATTTATTATTTAGTTATTCTGCCCTTTTCTTGTTCATCACCTCCATCACCAGCCTCTGACCTGAATCTCTAATGCATCACAAGCCCTAAACACACACAACATTTACTTTACACTTGTTTTTCCTGATGTGTGTTTTGTTGTTGTGCATTAATGTTAATTACTGCTTAACTGGAGCTTTCACCTCGTTCAGGCTTTCAGCATGCCCTTCTTATGTGTCAGCGTCGATTTGCAAACCTGATGTTGTGGATCGTTTCTGTCCTAATGGTGACAATTCTGCATACAAGTCTCCTCTAAACCTACTGGACCAGCGAGGCCAACTCCATTATTTCTACTGAACACTGACAACATTTGGGTTTGACATCAACAGATGAGTCTGAGACCAGAGATCAGTATTTCCTTGCTACAAGCTGTATAATGTAAGTGGGTCTACTCTCGGTCTGGACTCGTGGTTAGTTTCCTGTTCCATAAATGAGCCACGGATGCAAGAATGTGTATAATGATGCTGATGGCCAATCTTTGCTGTGAAGTTTGTCAGGGAGCTTCTCTCTCTCTCTAGTTGCATCTCC
>CAMQGK010000487.1:455000-597500 GCA_947000775.1 Pterois miles | reverse complement strand
ATAAACCCAGTTTCTCCTTTCATAGTGGTAATGGGGTTTTGATTTGTTCATTCCTTTTTACCTCCACTCATCATGCTGTGTATCATCTCTGTCTATGCCAGGGGTGTCAAACTATAACATATAACACTATATCATTATATTTACTCTTGATCATATTACAAAATTGCCTCTGCATTTGATTATTATTAGTTTTTGTAATAATTTATTTGATGAATAGCTCTGAAAGTAGAAGTCAAGTCAGTCAGTCAGTCAAGTAATTTGAGGCATATTGACCTTTCGATGCCACATAAATTACAGAAATATTTCACGCTCATGGCTACTGCTTATTGCTGCTCATAACACAGAGAAGGACACTGATCAGAAAAAAAGCAGCTGATGTTGAATTAAATAAAGGAGTAGAAACAAAATGATGACATTCCCATACCACGAGACAGCATGTGTACTCGTCAGAAATATGTACTGTGATGATGGTCTGTGGAAGTCTGCGTCGGGAGGAGGTCCAACATTCACTTCATCTATGTCCGTAGCATAATGCGATGACAAACATAGTTTTTTTGTGGCCAAAACATGATGTAATAATATTAAATCTAACCAAGTAGTTTTGTATGTTGCCCTTGAACCAGGAGAAAATATGTTCCCCTCAAAATGTAATTATAGTTTAGTTGTATGGGATCACAAGTTTGTAGGAGACAGGGTTGAGATTATCAATCTAAACAGGGAGAGAAATCATATATGAGTTAATGGATTTTGTATCCAGAAAGCCTCTCTGAGATACCTGGATGGGATCTATATCCACCTGGAGAATGTCAATCACTGTTTAACTGTCTGACATTTCTGCACACTGCAGCCGTGTAGCTTTGTGGGTCCCTAACCTGATTTACCGCCATCGTGCTCCGACATCAGAAAGGGGTTTGGTTGGCCTCTGATTTGATATGGATCAGTGGGAGAGGAGCGAGTGATAACACAGTAGTTTTGTAAGGGCAGCAATTACATTTAGATCGATCAGGGCAATAAAAGGAAAATAGGGAAACAAATTGTACCTGCAGCATGTTGCTTCACCACTCTGTAGTTCTATTGTTAAAGTTTTAAATCAAATACTTTGTCTTGTATTTCAGGTTTTGTGTGTCTACAAGTCATCAGATCACTTCAGACCTGCAGGGTTGTTTCTCCTTTCTTTCTTTTATAGTCTTTCTCTGAGGCTGTATCCCATTACTAAACTTTTTCATCTAGATGACAGGTTCTGTCTCTTTCCCAGGAACCGAGGCTCATCCACGTATATCGCTCCCAGATTGAAGCAGGTCATTTTAGATGACAGATGACAATCATATATATATAAATATATATATATATTTAAGTACTTAAATCTCCACTAGAATCATTGATGACTGCCAAAGAATTACAGTGAAACTCAAGCAGAGCTCAAGCTTTAAGATGCCATTTTGTTCTTATCGGTCTCGACGCTGCAGGTCCAGCTAAAATGCACCATTATGTGAAATGCACTTAAGGGATGAATTTCTGTGCTGCGGTAAAAATACATAAAAGCAGATTAACAAAAGAAATCGATATCTGGCCTATCGTTACCTTTCTGGCAGGCGTCAAACACAAAACCAGTTGGTGAAATGCTGCAACACAAAACTGTGGGGACGAAGAGATGGTTCTGCTTTTGTAGCTCAGTCACAGGGTGGTGCTTCTCAGTTAGGATGGAGGAAAAAGTGCAACATGAAAGTAATCTGTAAAAGGAGAAGATGTCATAAGATGCAGGTAATAGACTTTTTGATGTACGCTCATTACAGGTACATCAGCCAGAAGCCAACATGTCCCAACAGTCGGTCTCATTATCCTGCAGTGTGAACACGCTGTTGAAGGATGCTTCTAACATCAGTGACATTTCTTTTTCCCAAACACGTTGGATTTCAGAGAAGAATCCCCAAACTACCTGAGATATAAATATAGTAGGAAGTACCCAGAAAGCATCCGTTTGGTGATATGCAGCTCAAAAATCAACAAGTCCTCCAACCTGGACGAACAGAACGGGTCGTCAGCGTGTTCTGATCCGGTGACCCATCAGCAAGACAATGTTTGCCATCTTTCAATCTGCGTATTTTCATGCACATTTTAAAGTATTGCATTAGAAAAGCTGCATGGAAATGACAAAATCTGATAAAACCTCTTCAGTTGTGTAAAAACGTTTTTACACTCTAGTATAAGTATTAACTAACTATAACTAAGTATTTTTTTGCCTTTTATCGGTTGAATAGATACGGAAACGTCTTTACTGAACATATTCTGACGCAGCAAATATTTAACTCATATCGTCAGCGTCTTCATGGATATTCCCATTAGTGTCTATGTCTCCAGACCGAATGAAACATGGTCAGTGTTAGTCTTCGTCTTCTACTCTGTTTACTGACAGATTACAGCTTACGTAGCCTTTTAGCATTCATTCACTCCAAAGCCGTCGATGGAAATGCACCTAATTCGTATCTCCTTTGAGTGTAACTCATCCAGATAAAATCTGGGTGAGGCAGAGAGAAAATGAGAGAAAATGATGGCTCCCATTATTTTTGGTAATGAGATTCCCTTTGCCAACGTCTATGGCAGTTCATCAGCCAGATGGCACTTTAAAATAATGTTCTGGTCAAATTAACAACCCCTACAGAATCACTCTCAGCCCAAAGTTTAACTCTTGAACCTCTTTCTTGTTTGACCAAACCCTTTGTTTTCAGTCCACTTAAATCCAGTGAATACACAGGACCGCCCTCAGTTATAGTGATTAGTCAGTATCTGAACCCCTCAAATCAAAACCTGCCGGCATCCTTCATACCTACAATTTATTTATTAATTACTTCCCAATTTCTGCTCTGCCCATCATTCAATTCAGCGATGAGGTTAAAGCAATTACTTTTGGTGAACAGAGACGAAAACCAACATATAAATCTGTTTTTCACCCCTTGACAGGACGGCGGCTGAAAAACACATTTATCTTTTCCTCATATCCGAGTTCACAGTGACCCTCTATTCTTTTGTGTCTGTCATACAAAAGGAAACAGAGGAAGCCCAATATCGAGAAAGATAACTCCTGTTGTTGACGCTGTAAGGAAGTTTTTATTATTAGCTACTGGGCTGAAGCTCTTTGTCTATGAAGAGATGGTGGCTCTTTAACACGCCAACGCCACAGTTCACCTTCAGCTCTAATATACGGTGGACTGTAGAACCTTATTTGGGATAAATAAACTGTATGCAATACAAATCAAATTCATACAGAACAATCCATCTTTATTTATAAAGCGCTTTAAAACAAGTGCTGTACACATTTAAATACAGAATTACACACAAGAATTAAGACCAAATAAAACAAATAAAACAGTAAGATGATTAAAGACCAGCCTCTCAAACTGAGTTACAGCCAAAGAGAAGAAATGAGTTTTAAGATCAGATGTAAAAACAGGAAGCGAGTCGGCCCGATGTGGGGGGCAACAGAGAAGGATCACCTCGACTTCCCGTTTGACCTCGGAGCGGCCGAAAGCGTCCGACCTTAATGTCCGACCCGAGGGTCCGAGAGGGAGCGTACGGTTCCAGGAGGTGGGACAGATACTAATCCCCACATTTACAGACTAATAACAGCATTTTAACATCTCCTCTGGATGATGGGCAGCCAGTGAAGTGAAGCTAAGTTGGGCTGATGTGTTCTGTTAAAGTGGAGCTGCAGCCCAGAGAGCGACGCCTGGCTCGTCCCAGAATAAAGTCCCTGCAGTGATCTGAAGGAGGAGCTCTACCAGCCTGGATTAAAACCTCTAAACGACGCCCAGACAGAAATGATTGAACTTCGGCCAGCTGTCTGAGGTGGAAGAAGCTGGACTTGAAGCTGATCTGACCTGTGTGTCCGGCTTCAGATCAGGGTCCGGCCTGGGTGTCTGGGTCAGGTGCTGGCTCAAAGGACCCAGATCAGCATTCAGGTTGGAGGCATCACCTGGACCAAACAACATACCTCAGTTTTATCGCTCTGGTGTAAAAAGGTCAACGACATCCAGGCCTTAATCTCTGCAGTGCGCTCTTTTAGTGGCCTGTAAATCATCGGCATGAACATTAAAAAAAGTCATCAACAAAGAAAAACACTGTATTACCACAATGTAATGTAAAATCTAATAATTACAGCTGCAATTACGTCCTATTTTGGGAACGTCTGGTCCTCTTGACCTAAATCCTGTGTGGATCCACATCACAACTGGTCTAAAGTGGATCTCTAGGATTTTCAACGTAAAAGCTCCTTGTCCATCATTCTTCTTTTTATCATCTCAGTGTGAAATTTGACTTTTTGACACTTACTGGTCTGATATGGGAACCAATATGACGACAGAAAATCCAGGTCATCAGGAGATCAAGACCAGCCTGAAGCTCATCAGATGGGCTGCTATAATGGCCAGTAGGCCTGTCTTTCCTTTGTTTGCCTATATTTGTTTACATTTTGGTAAACTGGCAGCATTAAAATATTCAGGATTAGTTATTAGCAGTTTCTGTTTGCAGTGTGGACGTACAGACAACGATTACTTTGATACTGAAGAAAACCTAAAAATGTTCTCAGGCAGGTGAAATTATTCAGGTTTATTCACGACTGACGGGGTTAAAAACTCAGTAAATCCAAATTTCAAGAGCTCATTGTTCAAGCTCAGTGTGTACAGGCTGAGCGGCAAACACTCTCCGACTAGAGCAGACGTTTGGTTTCTACTTTAAAGACAAACTGAACTCTGACAGTGACAGAGATAACGATGAGGAATAGTAGTAGTTCAGGTTATTTCTAGTCTTCATTTTTAATTTGTCCAGCTCTAATCTTCCACAAGAGATAAAGACAAACCGCTGGAGCACTTTCTTTTGGTTGTGTTGAGCTTCACCCTGTTAATCAAAGTGTCTGTTTAACAAAGGCTGATCTGCAGTCGGATTATAAGTAAACTTTTTCATGTCAACTATTTTTCATTGGTGGGACTTTCGTGTATTTTGAAGCCTGATAATGCTTTAGGCTGTTTCAGTGCTGCCTGGTTAGCACCTGTAGTGGGTTCTGCTTTGGTTTTTACCTGTCGTGTTTTTGTAGATTTGTCTTGCTTTTGCATTTTTGCTCTTAAATAGCAGATTCATAATCTCACCGGTCTATTTTAAAAGCTACTGTGCCCTTAAAGCTGCAGTTGGCTCAGCCTGTCACTATCCTGACAGTAGTCGTAGTCGCAGTAGTCCTTTCCACGAGTCCACCATGCCCAAAGAAAAACAACCGATCACAGCCGAGGTGTCTACAGCAGCTCTCGGAGCCTTCGGCGCCACTTTTGGGTCACAATAAACACCTGCAAATGAAAGAAAATCACGAGCTCAGTCTGAGGCAACAAAACCACTCAGTCGGGTTTAGGAAAAACCAACATGATCAGCTGAGTGTTAAGTGAAAGTGAAACATAACACACAGGACATGAGCAGCGGTCTACTGGATGAAAGCCCTGTGTTTGTTGGACCCATCCACCTCACCGGCTGCCCGTCCACTGTGTCGGCTGTGAGTGTTGGTATTTGATGCCTTGGGCTGGTTATTTCTCAGGCTAAGCATATATCTAAACACCTACGTGTACAAAATCAAAGTGCCTGCTCCGCCATGGTCGACCTACTATGCTATGACGTCTAATTAGACCAAAATCAGGGCTGTACAGACAAACGAACCAATTATGGATAACCTTTCCTTTCACAACTGCTGTAGATTTCCAGTTAAACGCACCGGTGAGTTTGAAACCAAAGCTTTGTCAGCTCTATTGATAGAGTAAATAGAGCAAAACACACCAAAGAGAAAACAATATTAACAAGCAGGAACAAGAAGAGGAGTGTGTGCAGCTACAGATTCACAATACTGTTAAAAATAGCACTCTTTGTTTTGAGGAGTGACGTCTTTTCCCTGAAGTGAACAGGTGATAACTCAAAAGCTAAAAGGGAGAGATGAGGTTTATACGTTCCTGGTTAAACAGATATGAGTTATAAGGTGGGACAGTAAACATGATTCACAAAGACTGTCGTTCAGATCACACTGTGGTGAACCTGTGATCACGATACGCTCAGCTGCTGCACTGATGTATGTATGAACATCTCACCGGGCAGCGAGGTAAAAATCAGTAAAACTTTGCTGAACTTTATAATCAATAATTGCACTGAAGCTGAGCTCCTGGCTGCAGGCCAGTCAGTATGATCGGTCTGATCCACTCTGATTGGACAGTGAGGGAGAGTGTACACGCCCACACAATGTGGACGAGAGGTCTAATCAGGCAGGAGAAGTGAAAACAGCTGAGGGTGAACCAGGGAGGGATGGAGGAGGCTTTAAAGACCTGAGTTCAGGGATCAGCACTGTGCTGAGGAGACACCTCGTTGCACTGAAATCCTGTCAGCGTAAAATATCAGTCCATCATTTTGCAGCACAAACAAAGTCCAAAGCTGATGTGACGTAGGCCACATCTTTTTTTATGACCATTATAGTAACTCTAAACTGAAGCCTGGGCTTTAATCTGGGAGCAGCCTTCAGTTTAACATTTCCATTTAAGTACTTTTACCTCTCAGAAGCCAGCAGCACTCACACTGAGTCCGGCTGTGGTTTCTGTCCTACAGTACCTCACCAAATCTCATCATTATACCAACCTGAATGCCAGTTTTCCTTTGTTCAGTTGAGTTTGTTCAGAGATGATGAACATGAGGGCTGTGAAAACCAGCAAGCAAAGGATTCCTTCATTTCATCCCAAGCCAAACGGTGAAATAGGCTAGTATATTGTATAGGTTTAGACAACTAAACTACAGCTTCTTGAGGTTTAGACAACTAAACTACAGCTTTAGGTTTAGACAACTAAACTACAGCTTCTTGAGGTTTAGACAACTAAACTACAGCTTTAGGTTTAGACAACTAAACTACAGCTTCTTGAGGTTTAGACAACTAAACTACAGCTTTAGGTTTAGACAACTAAACTACAGCTTCTTTAGGTTTAGACAACTAAACTACAGCTTTAGGTTTAGACAACTAAACTACAGCTTCTTTAGGTTTAGACAACTAAACTACAGCTTTAGGTTTAGACAACAAACACAGCTTCTTGAGCTTAACAACTAAACCAGCTTTAGGTTTAACAACTAAACTACACTTCTTTAGTTTAGACAACTAAACTACACTTCTTAGTTAGACAACAAACTACAGCTTCTTAGGTTTAGACAACTAAACACAGCTTTAGGTTTAACAACTAAACTACAGCTTCTTTAGGTTTAACAACTAAACACAGCTTTAGTTTAACAACTAAACACACTTTAGGTTTAGAAACTAAACACAGCTCTTTAGTTTAGACAACTAAACACAGCTTCTTATTTAGACAACTAAACACACTTTAGTTTAACAACAAACACACTTCTTTAGGTTTAACAACTAAACTACACTTCTTAGTTTAACAACTAAACACACTTTAGGTTTAGACAACTAAACTACAGCTTCTTAGTTTAGACAACTAAACTACAGCTTCTTTAGGTTTAGACAACTAAACACAGCTTTAGGTTTAGACAACAAACACAGCTCTTAGTTTAACAACAAACACAGCTTCTTAGTTTAGACAACTAAACTACACTTCTTATTTAACAACTAAACACAGCTTAGTTTAACAACTAAACTACAGCTTTAGTTAACAACTAAACACAGCTTCTTAGTTTAACAACTAAACACAGCTTAGTTTAACAACAAACACAGCTTCTTATTTAGACAACTAAACACACTTTAGTTTAACAACTAAACACACTTCTTAGTTTAACAACTAAAACAGCTTTAGGTTTAACAACTAAACACACTTCTTTAGTTTAACAACTAAACTACAGCTTCTTAGTTTAACAACAAACACAGCTTCTTAATTTAACAACAAACACAGCTTCTTAGGTTTAACAACTAAACACACTTCTTTATTTAACAACTAAACACACTTTATTTAACAACTAAACACAGCTTCTTGTTTAACAACTAAACACAGCTTCTTTATTTAACAACAAACACACTCTTATTTAGCAACTAAACACAGCTTCTTTAGGTTTAGACAACTAAACTACAGCTTCTTTAGGTTTAGACAACTAAACTACAGCTTCTTGAGGTTTAGACAACAAAACTACAGCTTCTTTAGGTTTAGACAACTAAACTACAGCTTCTTTAGGTTTAGAGGGGCAATAAAACTACAGCTTTAGGTTTAGACAACTAAACTACAGCTTCTTTAGGTTTAGACAACTAAACTACAGCTTCTTTAGGTTTAGACAACTAAACTACAGGTTCTTGAGGTTTAGACAACAAAACTACAGCTTCTTTAGGCTTGGACAACTAAACTACAGCTTCTTGAGGTGTAGACAACTAAACTACAGCTGCTTGAGGTTTAGACAACTAAACTACAGCTTCTTTAGGTTTAGACAACTAAACTACAGCTCCTTGAGGTTTAAGACAACTAAACCACCAACTGCTTGGAGGTTTAGACAACTAAACTACAGCTCCCTCAGGTTTAGACAACTAAACTCCAGCTTCTTTAGGTTTAGACAACTAAACTACAGTGTCTTTCAGGTTTAGACAACTAAACCATGTACTTTTGAGGTTTAGACAGCTAAACTACAACATCTTTAGGTTTAGACAACTAAACTACAGCTTCTTGAGGTTTAGACAACTAAACTACAGCTTCTTGAGGTTTAGACAATAAAACTACAGCTTCTTTAGGTTTAGACAACTAAACTACAGCTTCTTGAGGTTTAGACAACTAAACTACAGCTTCTTGAGGTTTAGACAATAAAACTACAGCTTCTTTAGGTTTAGACAACTAAACTACAGCTTCTTGAGGTTTAGACAACTAAACTACAGCTTCTTTAGGTTTAGACAACTAAACTACAGCTTCTTTAGGTTTAGACAACTAAACTACAGCTTCTTGAGGTTTAGACAACTAAACTACAGCTTCTTGAGGTTTAGACAACTAAACTACAGCTTCTTGAGGTTTAGACAATAAAACTACAGCTTCTTTAGGTTTAGACAACTAAACTACAGCTTCTTTAGGTTTAGACAACTAAACTACAGCTTCTTGAGGTTTAGACAACTAAACTACACTTCTTAGGTTTAGACAACTAAACTACAGCTTCTTTAGGTTTAGACAACTAAACTACAACATCTTTAGGTTTAGACAACTAAACTACAGCTTCTTGAGGTTTAGACAATAAAACTACAGCTTCTTTAGGTTTAGACAACTAAACTACAGTTTCTTTAGGTTTAGACAACTAAACTACAGCTTCTTGAGGTTTAGACAACAAACTACAACATCTTTAGGTTTAGACAACTAAACTACAGCTTCTTGAGGTTTAGACAACTAAACTACAGCTTCTTTAGGTTTAGACAACTAAACTACAGCTTCTTGAGGTTTAGACAACTAAACTACAGCTTCTTTAGGTTTAGACAACTAAACTACAGCTTCTTTAGGTTTAGACAACTAAACTACAGCTTCTTTAGGTTTAGACAACTAAACTACAGCTTCTTAGGTTTAGACAACTAAACTACAGCTTCTTTAGGTTTAGACAACTAAACTACAGCTTCTTAGGTTTAGACAACTAAACTACAGCTTTAGGTTTAGACAACTAAACTACAGCTTCTTGAGGTTTAGACAACTAAACTACAGCTTCTTTAGGTTTAGACAACTAAACTACAGCTTCTTTAGTTGTGATTTTATTGCTTAAAACTAAAGTCTTTTTGTTTGTGTTCATTCAAGTTTCATTCAGTTTTACAACATATTAAATGTGTAGCTTTTAACTTTAGTTTCACTTTTATAACATAATGGGGTGACAACAGCCTTGTGAATCTACTATTAGATTAGTAGGCCCCTACTAGCCCACAGATAAGGGACAGATTACTGCCTATTCAGTAGCCTGATCACAGTCAGATCACGTGGCTGTAAACAGGTCGTGGGCTCTGCACCACAAACTGCCGTAAAACCCCCAGAATATGAATGAGCTAAAATTACACACTTGCAGTTGTGTCTCTATAACTGTGTGTGTGTGTGTGTGTGTGTGTGTGTGTGTCGGGGGGGGGGTGGTCGGCCAGGTTTAACTGAAACCATGCATCGAAAAAACCAAAACAAAACAACTAAAAGGGAGTTAAACTTGAATTAGGTCTGACATGCACTGAGTCACTACCTCTGAATTAAAATACATAAATACATCTATACAGCAGCAGGCAAAGACCACAGAAAACCATCGAGTGTCTTGGCAACCTACAACAGTTTGCACTTGGGAGTGGCACTGATTTCATTATCGAACACCTTCTGATTCACTACTGATCCAGTCAGAAAGCGCTTAAGGTAAGGCTGCATTCACTTAAGGCTTTGTGGCGATTTGCCTTAGCAGCAATGTGGGAGAGTCACTTTAAATTAACGGGCCATTAACTGTGATGATTAACTCGTCGATGTAATCTTCCAGGTGGTCCAGGTTGATTGATTTGTAGTTTGGCTTATGAGTAAACATATGTTTAAGACAAAATGACAACCGGCAATGTTGCCACTGATCTGGTTGAATGCAACCTAATTAGTCGACGGCCCAGAGATGCTGGCTGCGACGAGGGAAGACATTTCAGGTAGCACCATGTGTCACTGTGGCAGCTCTGTCACATTTGTAAACAGTTGTAAAGTTCAGCTCGGCCTCTTGTGAGGCTTTTTAACAGCCCTGTTATCTGGGTAAACACAACTGTACCTAATAAACATTAATAATAGGTATAGGCTTCAAAAAACAAGCATTCACAATCAGCTTTATTGGCAGTCAAACTTACCTTTTAATACATTTTATGAGCAGCATCTGTGTTTACTCTTCTGAGACACATCTTGGAAAATGGAGGGATGTATGTAGTCAAACATATACTGTGAAACTTCAATAAAGACTTCAGTCTTTTTTTTCTTCAATCGCTGCATTTAACCAGCGTTTATTATTGCAACAACTTGTGAAACATAGTAGAGCATGGGGATGGACATCATACGCATCTATCATCAGGTGCTAAACCCTTTTATACCTTTATTCATTCATATTTATCTCTGATTAACAACCTGACCCTCAGAGCTGAGCAGCATCTCAGATTAATCTCCAGCTTTCAGGTGATGTTCACCACTAATATGAGACATCTACTGTTGACCTGCTGTCTCCCCTAAAGACCCCCCAGACCCCCTAAAGGAGACATAATAGGTTTATGGTGTGTCTCAGAGGGGTATAAATCCTCCCCCTGCTTTTTCTATGGGCTGGGCTGATTCACTAAGTTATGATGGAAGAAATCTCATTACTTTAAAAATGTCACTATTTCAGTAGAATAGTGTCATTTTACCAGTGAAATGACGCGAGGCCAGTGGCTATACAGGACAATGAAGTCTTGGTTTCCATGGCAACCACAGTGTAATTTCCCCTAATGATGGTTCAACATCACTTCCCTCCGCCTTCATACCAAGGAGCCTTTCACCCTGAACCCAGGTTTCAACAAGGAGAACAGTCTGCCATGAGTCATGCTCCGTGTGTGTGTGTGTGTGTGTGTGTGTGTGTGTGTGTGTGTGTGTGTGTGAAAGACAGAAATTTGTGTATATCTGTAATAAAAGACTTGAATCTTTTTGTGAACCGAAGACTGCTTCTCTGCAGATGACACCTGGTACACAAGTTCAGTAGAAAACCGTGAAAATGGTTTCTGGATGAGTGGGTTGAAGTGTGCTAAAGGCAAATAGGTTGCAATTGTAAGAAACACTGAAGAAACATCAAGACTGTAAATACTGAAAAAGGCAAATGTTGGATGTAACTGGTTAAAGTGAGACATTCATTCCCCTGAAAACGACACCAAATCATTAAATATATGTGATTCTGCTTCACTGAATTGCAATTATATTATGTGTAGCATAAAAGAAATAAATGCCAAGTTCCAAATGAATTTTCCTTTTGAATTTTGAGGAGATTTTCAGCACCGATGCATCCAATTCATAATGCAACTGGAGCATGCACGTTGTGGGGATTTTCACAGTGGTGAACGTTCATGACAAGCAGAAATATCAGCCAACAAAACGACGTCCCCACGCAACTTAACTGCATTCTCAGTCACATCTGAAACGTGTTTCCTCCAGATTACAGTTGCAGTCACGTGGCTGTAAATTGAAATAAAACAAAACACGCAACCAATCGTGAGCCACGACCTGAGTGATCACACTATATCTAAAACAGAAAAAAACATGGCTGCTGACGGTGGTCAGTAATGACAAACACACACAAGTTTTTTGTTTCTCTATCAGGACACCAGTGTTTTTGTTGGCTTCTTAATCCTTGGCTACAGGCTGCCAGCCAGTCAGACTGATTAAACTCAATAAGGTATCAATCTGGTGTCATACTATATTTTGAGGCTTTGTGGAAGTTCACCAGGCTTACAGGCCTGTGGGTTCAGTGGCTGCCTCGTGGGCTTTAGAGGAACATTTCTCTCATATTTGGTTGGAAGTAAACTCTCAGCAAGGACTCGCCATCAGTGACACTAACTTGCAGGGACTTGTTGTGTCACAGTATGTCACGGCCCTTTAGGTTTAACCCTCCTGATCCGTTTCAGCAGCTCTGGTTCCAAGCGGGTTTCTACGAACCCTATAGGTCTCCTCCAAGTCCACACTTTGGTGCCGTCAAAGGTGCCGACCTTTGGTCCTCCGGGCCCGGAGGGTGAACAGGTGTGGGACTCGCTGCGAGACGGCGTGGTCCACCGGGGTTCCTGTTCTCTGCTGGTGATCTAATGTGGTGGAACATAAATACACACAGCTGTGTACTGCTGTCTTTGTGAGGACACTCACTGACGCTCCCTGGCAGTGTTTGTGTGCTTGTGGCATTCATGACAACTGTGCTGCTCGGTGGATGACGACAAAAATAAATCAGGTTTTTTACCTTTTTGTAAAACCAGTGAGTGATTGTGTTCCAGGGTCATGCCAGGATCAGAGATGAGAAAACAATCCAATGTAAAGGGATGACAGATGTGGGACATTGGAGCCACCACAAATTTCCACTTACAAAGTCATGAAACCTTTATATATGTCAACAAATAAAATCTAATCCAAAATCTATATCCAGCAGCAGGTGAGGTGACATACCAGACTCAACGTGATTGACCGGCATCAAGAGAACTGACGTTAGCAACATTAGCAGCTAAATCACAATGTCACTATATGTTTCAATGCTTGGCAGTAATGTTGTCTTCCTGTCCAATAGCTATTTATTTTTTCAGCTCGAGGTTCACTTTTATACTCAAAACCAAACAAAGGTCCCTCCATAAACTGAAGGCCGGGCCAATGTTGATCCTAGTTTCCTCCGACGTCGGTCACGTTCCTGTGTTGCCAGACATCCTTCACTAAATATAATTTGGGGGTTTCCACTGGACTTCGTGTTGTGAGTCTGAGTCTGGTGGCGGCTGGTTGTTTGTTGGCATTAGCAGACTTCGTTTCTAACCGAGCGTTAGCTACCACTACGGCATCCCGAGCACCGTTTCACTTTAGGGACAATTAGTTGCTGGGCATAGCAGATGAAAAGGAGTTTGGATTAATATGGTGTTTTGATTTTAGTAATTATGGGCTATTCATACTTAAAGCAAAAATCAAACTTTCTTTTCATAACCACGAGCGACCGCACGCACATTGTTCACCCTAAAGTTCCTTCCACCGTTTGATTAATTCTCACAGCGTCAGACGTGATCACATGAAAAATCTATCTTCATTATAAATATTGCATTGTTGGACCCTTCTGTCGACCCGCCACAACAAACTCCACGGGATGAAATCTGCTGACATTTCAAGAACACAAACTATCGGAAATGTTGACTGATTACTGGCAGCTGTTGGAGAACATTGATTAACTGTCTGAGCAGAGCAACACACATACGAATGAAACAGTCTTTTGATTGAACTGTATAAAGTATAAATATCAGCCTCTGCATGCTACCGATGAAAATAAAAAAATAAAATAAAATCAGCCTGTTTTGTCATGTTGGTGTGAAATTTGGTGTCCATGGTGATGGCACAGTTTTTCTGTCTTCGCTTTTCTGCATTTATTTTTATTTGTATTGCTGCTGTAACGTGTAAATTTCCCCACTGTGGGACTAATAAAGGAATATCTTATCTTATCTTATCTTATCTTAAATTTGGCTGCCAGTGTCTTCGCTCTGCATTTTGTTCTGTTTTGTTAGACAGTATTTGACATTATTATCCAGCTGTGCGAGCACCTCTGGTGAGTCATGTTGCTTCAGAAGATGCTTGAAAACAAGTTGTTGTCTTGATTCTCCTTTATTCACATCATTCACAAAGATGGAAGAAATTCATCTTTCCATCAATATGCAACAAAAGACAGAAGAGTTGAGATGGAGTGGAGCAGAAAATCTGAGAAAAAGTGAGTTGGAGGAAGAAAGAGACAGAGATGTAGACAGAGTGATATGATAAAAGGATGACAGAAAAGGAAAAGCAGCAGAGAATCTGTGATCTAGCATGCCGAGGGGATGAGAAAGCAGCCAGGCATCTGATGACAACATCTGACAGCAGCTCAGCGATTCGCCCGAGGGATGGAGCGAGAGGGTGGGAATCAGGAACGAAAGGCAGGAAAGAGAGAAGGGATTGGTAATGAGAAAAGAAAGTGAGCACTGGGAGCAGAGAAAGAGAAGGAAAACGTGTGAAAAATGAGGAGTCGGACAGGATCAGAAAAGATGGAGGGAACACAGATGGATCGAAGCGTCACTTTGTCTCCTGATTATCTGGATAATTTGGCTCTTTAGATTTCTTTACTAAAAATGGAAGAAAATAAAAAGTTTCCCTTCAGCTTTTCAAGTTAGTAGAAAGTTTCTACCTTGACAAAATGTCAAGGATGCAGGAACCAGCACTTGATTGAATGACTTTATTTTTATACACTGATGCTCGGCCCACCAACCAACTCTGGTTCTCCCACTGGCTGGAGATCTACTTCCTGTGGCAGCTGAGGAAATTCAACCTGTCACAGACCGTGATGGTGCCCGACTCGACTATCATCGAGTTCCTCCTCGCCTTTTCCATCACAGTCCGGTTCACCGCCAGGGATCATTCGTGATCGGTGATCGGTGATCGGTGATCGGCTGTGACCTTCATGGAACGGAGAGCTTTGGGGGTAAAAGAGGGAGCGATTTGGATGGATAACAGCAGTGAGAGAGACAAAAGAAGGCAATTACAGACTCTTACAGTTGTTTGAAGTTCAAATAAGTTCATGGGATTTCACAACAGAACCAGAACCAGAACCAGAACATTCATTTGTACCAGAGGTGAATTTGGTTTACAGTGAGTGAGTCATCTCGTAATTGTGAACACAACACAATAAAAAACAAAGTGACGACAGCGCTGAGGCTAAAAGGTGTCATTCACTGAAACAAGATAAAAGAAACGGCACAAGAAATAAATACATAAGTTAAGTTGCAGTTTCTGACTCGTTTCCAGTCCTGATGGCTGCTGGTATAAAGCGTGTGTGCTCTTCCACTCATCTTTGTCAGGACCAATTTGAGTTTTAGACCTCGACCGTGGAGGATCTGCTGCCCGGTCCTCGCTTCATCAAAGGGGTGTTTTAGGGTGAAGTTCAGGCTAAGGTCTGGGAGGCGGATAGGAGAGTATAAATGTGTTTGTGCGTGCACGCCGCCTGCATAAATGATCTGCACATTATGCAGCAGGCAGATGAAAGCCACAAAGCTTTCCATTTATGCCTGCGGTGTAAATAAACAGAGTAAAGGAACAAAGTCTGTCACCATCCAGACTAATCTCAGCATCTTTATTCTAATATTTTGAAAAGGGTTTCATGAGTGGGGCGTCTGTGGAGGGAGAGAGCAGCTCGTCCTTCACTCACAACGTTTGAACACATGTTGAAGAGTCTTTGAGTGAGATGCTGAACCCCGAGTTACTCCCCGAGTTACTCCCCGAGTTACTCCCCGAGTTACTCCCCGAGTTATTCCCCGAGTTTCTCCCCGAGTTACTCCCCGAGTTACTCCCCGAGTTATTCCCCGAGTTACTCCCCGAGTTACTCCCCGAGTTATTCCCCGAGTTACTCCCCGAGTTACTCCCCAGGCCCTTTACAGCTCCACTGCTCCTAATGACAGCGTGGGTTAAATACATAGTTCATATTACATGTACTACTATGTATATGATGAATGTAATAACGTTTAAGTTGTTTTGTTTTTTAGAAGAGTTTTAGAAGTGTATCAGCCTGAATTGTGGCATAAAAACACAAAATTGGGGCGGCTGTGGCTCAGAGGGTTGAGCAGGTCGTCCACCAATCAGAAGGTTGGTGGTTTGATCGCCGGCTGCTCTGGTCACATGTCGATGTGTCCTTGAGCAAGACACTGAACCCCAAGCTGCTCCCGAGGGCATCGCCACCGGTGTGTGAATGAAATGAGTATTTAGATCAGATGCTGATGGCCAAAGTTGCAGCCTCTGTGTGACATGTAGTGTAAAACACTCTGAGTGGTGGGAAGACTAGAAAAGTGCTATATAAATGCAAGTCCATTCATTTATTGACCAAAAACTGGAGTTACATTTTTTTCACAGTACGCAGATAGTTTCTTATCATTGTGCTACTAAAAAGGGAATTTAGTACATATACATACCAGCCCAGGCACCAGGAAAAATACTGACGTACATTTCTGTGACGTAGTATATCGAGCAGCCCTTACTGAAAGATACATGGAACAATCACAACGGATGACAAGTGAGACAGTCCACTGTGAGTGGGTGGGAGTGATGCGCCACACAGCCACAGGACTCACTCAGGAGACCAGTTTGTGTCCTGTGTGAAACCAAAAGCGAATGTTGACAATGTGCTTGTTACATAATGCTGTTATCAGGCTCTGAAATTAGCACTCGTTAAATGGGCTTAAATTGTTGGCAGTGGAAAAAATCATGAATGAGTCGTTACCCCCAGTGAAGGAGGTCCAGGACCTCGGGGTCTGGTTCCAGAGTGAGAGGACGACGGATCCTGAGATCGGCCGGAGAATCAGAGCAGCGGGGCGATATTACAGTCGCTTTACCGCCCTGTTGTGATGAAGAGAGAGCTGAGCCTGAAGGAAAAGCTCTGGATCTACCGGTCGGTCTTCGTTCCTGCTCTCACCTCTGGTCATGAGGGCTGGGTCAGGACCCGAAGAACCAGATCGGGGTACAAGAGGCCGAAATGGGTTTTCTCAGGAGGGAGGCTGGTGGTGAGAAGATCAGCCATCCCTGAGGGACTCGGAGTAGAGCTGCTGCTCCACAAAAATGCAGAAATGAGCAAATACGCAGGGCTGTGAAGACACATTAGCTAAAGTGATCTTTGGTTCAAGTATCCCTCTGGACCAAATACATATACATTTTTAATTACAATAACATGATTATTTTGTATTATAGTGCTGTGAAAATGTCACTACTGGCTATTTATCAAGTGCGTATGAGAAGTGAAAAAGGACCAAACATCTGCACACTGATGTTTCCGTCCACTGCTTTCTTGTTTTGTGGTTTGCAGTCGTCTCAGGGATGCGTTGTTGGGATGTGGGGGTGTTATGCTGGTGTGGTTTACGTGCATCTCCACATTCATGCTGTGCTGAGGATGAACCCTTGACCAGTGTTGTAGCAGCAGCCTGTTTCAGCTCTCTTCTGGTGAATATACAATCAGTCCGGACATACTGTGTGCGTGAGTGGTGTGTAAAGAACATACAGGTTTTCTTTGCATAATGCGCATATCCTGTTACATACGGTTCATCTTTTGTCCACGTTGTCGGAGCCTGAACATGAATTATGAACAATGCTTCTCCTGGACTGGACATAAGCGAACCAGTGTTACCTGAAATGTAATCATCTCCCTTTATAAGGCCTCTCAGACACTCACAGGATCATCACTTCAGCTTCAGCTGTCATCTTTTTTTTTTCCACAATGAAACTTTAAACAGCCGATCACAGAGGCAACATGCCCGAGTGGAAGACGGCAAATCAGCATAATATTTGTTGGCGGCTCACGTTTCTCTCATCTCCACTATCTGCTGCAAACACACACACACACACACACACACACACACACACACATACAGAAAGAGATACTGTATGCATGCACACATTCACGCAAAGCAAAACATAAAAACATGTTTTCATTACAATGCAAAGACACACCTGCAATGTTGGACATATTAAACAGCAGGTAGTCGGACAGCATCACGACACTGCAGGACAGTATTACTGTGGAGAGCCATCTGTTATATTCAGCACAGACTCCAACGTAAACTGCATCAAAGTGCCCGGGGAGGGCTGAAATCTACCATCCCCGCAAAAAAACTTTATCCAAATGAGATGATGCAGCCGCAGTTTTCTAGTGTTCACACATGCTGCAACAGCAGAGAAGAAGAAGAAGAAGATCTACCTTTATTAGTCCCACAATGGGGAAATTCAATTTACACTCTGTTTAACTCATACATGGTACATGCAGACCTGAAACACACATACATGCATTAATGGAGAGACGTCAGAGTGAGGGGGCTGCTCCTGACAAGCGCCCCGAGCAGTTGGGGGTTTGGTGCCTTGCTCAGGGGCACCTCGGCAGTGCCCAAGAGGTAAACTGGCACCTCTCCAGCACCAGTTCACACTCAGTTTTTGGTCCATGTCGGGACTTGAACCGGTAACCCTCCGGTTCCCAAGCCACTCCCTACAACTGAGCACTCTGCCCCAGAGTTGACTTGTGATAAGAGAACTGTGGAACATGCGACATCTGAACTTACAGAAGAACGTGGAACGTCTTGTTTCTTATTTTAAACTGCCCTTTCCCGGGCCACATTAACCAGCTCTGATTGGGGGATCCTGAGGCGTTCCCAGACCAGTGTGGAGATATAATCTCTCCATCTAGTCCTGGTCTTCCCCGGGGCTTCCTCCTCCCAGCTGGTCCTGCCTGGAACACCTCCTATGGAGGCGTCAAAGGGGCATCCTTACCAGATGAACCACCTCAACTGGTTCCTTTCAATGAGTCCCTCACAGATGGCTGAGCTTCTCATACGATCTCTCAGGGAGACGCCAGCCCTCATGACCAGAGGTGAGAGTAGGACCAAAGACTGACCGGTAGATCCAGAGCTTTGCCTTCAGGCTCAGCTCTCTCTTCATCACAATGTTACGGTAAAGCAACTGTAATATCGCCCCGCTCTCCAATCTCACCTTCCATTGTTCCCTCACTCGCAAACAAGACCCCAAGATACCTGGACTCCTTTACTTGGGGTAAAGACTCATTCCCTATCCGGAGTAGACAATCCATCAGTTTCCTGCTGAGACCCATGGCCTCCGATTTTGTGGTGCTGATCCTCATCCCAGCCGCTTCACACTGGGCTGCAAACCGATCCAATAAGTGCTGGAGGTCGCAGACTGGTGATACCAGGAGGACCCCATCATCTGCAAAAAGCAGCAATGAGATCCTCAGCACACCGATCTGCATCACAAACAGGATTGGTAATAAGGTGCAATGCTGGCGGAGGCCAACCGCCACCGGAAACAAGTCCGACTTAGTGCCCAGAACCCGGACACAGCTCTCGCTTTGGGAGTACAGAGACTGGATGGCCCTGAAAAGTGACCCCCTCACCCCATACTGCTGCTGCACCACCTACAGTATCCTCTGTGTCACTCCAAGTCCACAAAACACATGTAGACTGGATGGGCATACTCCCAGGCCCCCTCAAGGATCCTTGCGATAGTGAAGAGCTGGTCCGTTGTTCCACGGCCAGGACGAAATCCTCATTGCTCCTCTTCAATCTGAGGTTCAGCTATCGGCCGAACCCTCCTTTCCAGCACCCTGGAGTAGACTTTACCAGGAAGGCTGAGTAGTGCGATACCCCTGTGATTGGCACAAACTCTCTGGTCCCCCTTTTTAAACAGGGGAAGCACCACCCCGGTCTGCCACTCCCTAGGCACTGTCCCTGACATCCACGCAATGTTGAGTCTGGCTCAAACATTATGATTCTAACTGCAGCAGCTAACATTAGCACTGACGACTTTAACGTTTGTTGTAATATTGAAGTTACACAGAGCTGTGACTTCAGTTTTGGTTGGGCTTGGCAAAGTTAGATTAGATCCACAATAGCTTGTTTCCCTAGAGATACTGGAGTATTTGATTTATAGATCATTGGAGCATCGTTGTTTACGACATAAACAAATAATAATATCGTTACAAAGACGATACTGACAGGCAGATGAAGTAAACGCCTCTGTGAGCAAACCATGAACTTCACCTTGAGGGACATGTGGCTGTTTGCTGCCAGATTTAAGATGCTCAGGAAAAAAAAAAAAAGATCTCTAAACCCAACTTTGGGCGTGGCAGACATACCTCCTTCTTTTTTCATTTTCAGCCAAAAAAAACTGAGTAACTTGGGAGCAACACTGGAGGCAACGCTGGAAGCCAGATGTCCCGGTACTGGTAATCGGACCTTGACCGTGTGCGTGGACCCTGGGCCACCCATGTGCACACCAAACAACTCTGCAAAATACAGCACTTGATTCTGCACTCTCCGAAGTGCCCCTCCACTCAGACATGTGTTTTTCTTATTGTTACTTCACTGTGCAAATCAAACAGGAATATTATTCAGTGCATCGTATTTTATGACTGCAGTAACGTCTGGAGGGGATCTGCCAATGATCACATGAATCATGGATTTTAACCCAGTTTGACCCACTGCAGGTCAGAAAGCTGAGGCCTGCACTACGAGGCAGGAGTTGTGGTTAGTAAGGTAACTTCAGGGTTTTCAGTCCTGGTGCTGGTTCACTTTTTACCAGGGTAGATCGTCATGGTAACTGATGATGAACACCTGACCTGAGCAGGTTATGTTCCAGATAAGAGATCAACTGGTATAAAAGCAGCATCTACTGACCATAAACACTGTATGTTTTAAGTTACACATATAGTTACAGTCATAATCCAGACTAAAAACAACAGTTTAAACTGACAGCTGCAGGAAGGACAGCTGGCTGGATGCTGTAGGTTCCCTCCACTCTGAGTTATGTCTTCATATTTATTTTTTTATTTGCTCTCAGGTCTGTTTCACACCACTGGAGTTGAGGATGCAGCTGAAAGAGTTATACACACCATATCATTGCTAAAGGCCATAATGAGGTGTAATCTATTCCTCGATTACACTTCTGATAGCTATTTATATATCACTGCCTCATCTAGATGACTATATCTGACTTTTGAGTATTCCATAAAACTAATAAATCTGTTGATTTAATATTCACACATCAGCATTTTTCCCTTTTGCCAGCTGTCCTTCCTGATATCTAGAAGAAGAAACGCTGGGTTGATTAATCGAGTTGATAACCATCGCTTAGCTGGATCCCGTCTGTCAGGCTTGGTTAAACGAGATAACCAGAAGATGCCCTGGGTTTGTTGGACTGGCTTCACAGTACAGGCCTCTTGTTTCCAGACACTTCTACGACTGTGTGTTTGGTGTCGAGCTGTTGACGGTGACGAGGCGGGTGGCTTCATTCAGCTGGGTGTCGTGGCAGCAGGCAGGTGATGCAGCGAGGTTAACCAGCTCTCTGTGGTGCTGGATGAGTCGCCTCTGATGACACTTTTAACCTCACAGGGACAGAAAACACAGATTCATTCTACCAAGTTTGAAATTTCCATGTTTACCACGAGGAAGTTGCAAAACAAACAAGCAGGAGCCATAAACGAGAAACATTTCCATAATAACCTGAGTGTACGACTTCTGAGGCTTTAATAGCCTGCTGGCAAACAGTGGATGCATTCATCAAAATTTGCATTTCTCTGTCATGTAATGAACAACATATCCAGACTAGCAGACTGTGAATTGCTCCAACAGTTTCCAGACAGTTGAGACAGGAATCCCTTTAGCTAGCTAGCTACATTACCTGACAGTTCCCTTAGAGAGAGCACGACATGAGCCCGTCACATGATTACTGGGGAGACTGAAACACAGCAGGACAAACTCACTTTATCTGCAGCCACCAAGCAAAACAGACAGCTGACAATCTGCAAACCATCATCAAACTTCCCAAACTACCCAGTGCCAACTGGTGCCACGCCACCATTCGGACGGGCCATTGTTCCAATACCCCAATAGTCCGAAAAATGTCCCATTTGTCCAACAGCCCGTTATCCTGTAAACAAACGGCCATTGTTCTGACAGTCCATTGATCCATAAACTACAAACTTTCTGTGCAACGAACAGCATCACATGGCTAATTATTATGCAGAATGATGTCACTGGACCGCCCAGTTTCCTCCCAAAAAACAACTCAGTTAGGTTTAGGAAAAATATCATGATTGGGCTTAAAATAAGTACCTGAACCAAGTAATGTACAAAAACAACATAACAAGTCGGGTGAATTATAGGTATGGATGAAAAATCAAATGACAAACAACAAGAACAAACAATAGACTATAACAGTGTTGAAGCATTTAGGCAAAACAACATTAAACAGCCTATAGTATATTAGCATATCTGTTAATTATATTTATGGTAATTATGCAAAGAAAGCATAACTAAAGGCTCAGTATTCATTTCATTGTTCACATTATTAGACTAGTTTGTCTCGGAGGAGCAGTTGGGCACCACACAATGAATCTTATGTGTGAAAGAGGTTTTAAATTTATCATTTAGCCATCACCATAATATGTTCAATAGACTGTGACCTTCAGCTACGACCTTCTTATTTCTGCTTTAAGTTCTGAAAATGTTTAATATATTAATTTTCTAAAATGTTGCTCACTGTGAGAGAGAGAGTCGACTTGACTTGACAGGAAGAGAAACTGAGACTGAACTTTAAGAGATGCCCTTTTCAAAAAAATATTCTCTTCTTCACTGACGTGAGCACATGCAGATTCAGCCATCGCTGACATTTTCTTACCACCTGCCTGTGACACACACACACACACACACACACACACACACACACACACACGCACACACAACTCGGCTAAAATCAATACACAATCTGTCAACAACCTCGAAGCAGAAATTCCTCTAATTCAACCTGAAAGATCGGCCTGATCAAGAGCGGAGGTTTGCATATGGACAGTCCAGCGCTACCTTTAGGCCTGCTGCAGTAGTCGGTGTTACCAGCGTTACACGAGGGTCGGGCACACGCCAACTACATTACTTGACCATGTTGTTGTTTTAGCAGAAATAAAACATTTATTTCATCCTGTTTTATCAGCAGTCGGATGATGAGTCTCAGCTCAGAGCAGCAGGATGCAGATTTCACACACAGGACGAGAGAGGGAGTTGATGGACAGGATGGTGGTGCAGGATTTGGTGTCAAAGCTAAAAGGGAAAGCGCCTATTTGGCAAAATACTTTTAAACCCGGTGCTATAAGGGAGCCGTGATGAGGACGGAGTGGTCGTGGCTGGTGTGGGCGGCACAGCAGCGCTGGGTAGACTACTGCAGCCTCGCAGTGAAAGCTGGACCAGCCATCCAACGTTAAAGATCAGAGTCAGTGCTCCACAGACATTGAGCATCATCTTTTCTCATAAACTGTCAAGTGTAATCAGTAACACCGCTGATTGGCTGAAAGGTAAGGGGCTATCTGAAGGCTCAAGTCACATGCAGACATCATATGGTACTTACTGTAGCTTGGACTGCAGCGTGGCGTCTTTCCTCAGACCGGTAGCTCGGTGTCACCGCATCGCTCGCTTACAGCCCCGCTCTGTTCGGGTCTCTGCTCCACCACGTTTCCCGCTGAAAGCTTGGGGAGGCAGCTGAACTTTATCAGGGGTGGTGAAGTTTCCTTTGTGTGGACAATGAGCCACACAGTGGGGAGATTTAGGACTGATCAGAAGGGTTTCTGTCAGGTGGTCTGAATAAGATGCAGAACACAGGGAAGATGGACTATACTTGATATATTGTGGCTTGATTCTCATTAAAATACGACTTTATTCTCATAATACTGCAGCAGCTTTTTTTCCTCAAAATAATACAAAATATTACAACATTATACCAACTTAGCATCTGCACATTAGCATTCAAGCATAATCAAGTAGCCTCACAGAGGCGCTAGTGTAGCTGTATTTTTGTTAGCTTCCAAATCCTGTTGTGTAATATTACAGTCTGTGTTTGCATACGATTCTATAATGGACAGATATTAACCATAGTCATATTCTTTGTTATTTATATATATATATATATATATACAGGTATGTACATGAATTTGACCTTTGCATTAACCCATCCTTCATCTTTCGACCTGCTCAGCCCACTGAGCTACAGACGCCCCTAATTCATGAACCCCAAATATACAGTGATGTGGTTTTTCATACACTGGAGACAAGGCCAGTAAATAATCAGCACGTTGTCACTCCAGCTCCTATGATGGTTGAACTAATGTCACATAATAATGAGGACTGAAAGTGTTATTGGGCCTCTGTTGAGGAGTGAAACTAATGTCTCTACAGCAGCGTTACATAACTGTGATACCAGGACCCATAATGAGCCACAGGCCTGTGCTTAATTGATGCCTACAGGCCAGTGTTGCTTGACTTTAATAAGACTGAGTCCTGGAGTCCTACTGAAGTTTTTTTTTATTCCAGTCCTAGAAACTGTTTCTAAACTGTGTCAAAGAAGGAAGAAAAATGAAGCGTACATGTATCGTCAGGTTGAAAGCCAACTTTTTACCCTCAGAGCGCCTCTCCCAGATGAGGGCAGGGAGCCTTCTTGGATCTCCTTCTGACACCATTTCCCTTCTGCCTTCCCATGTTTTATTAACTCAGGATGCAGCCTCTCCTGTCTGTGTGTGGCTCGTGGCCCGGAGGTAAGAATCCTGTGTCCTGGTTAGAAACAGAGGAGCCACACAGCTCTGCCACTGCAGCGCTGGAGGCTGAAGGCTGAAGGCTGAAGGCTGAACTGGGTCCTGCCTCTGTAATAATTCACCAGCCTCTTACTCAGCTTTGACACTTTCAGGCAAGTTTCTTGGAGTTGCAAACAAAAGCAAACACAGAAGTATGAGGGTCTTTAAATTTGAGCCAGTTTAACGTCATTCAAAGTTGAGCCTAATGTGTCACTTCTTGAAAAAAATCACACCCATAGTGGCTGATTGAAGTGCTGTGAATTTACTCATAAATGAATCATTAACAGATCAGTCACCTACACATGATTTGGACGTGCTGGGAGGCTGTAATAGGTCTACAGCAACGAAACACTGGAGTGGAGATGCTAGAACAACCTTTGCATAGTCTTCAGATGTATTCTGCTAAGTATTTTTAATTGCATATGTTATGCATCGAATGGCAGTGTAAGGACAAGCATTACTAATTATCTTAGCTATAAATTATATTATATTACATTATGTGACATTAATCTACTGAATGCATATTTTATGTTTATGTATCTGCTGTTGTAAAAATGAGCATTAATATATAACAGTTGGTGTAAAATGAGCTTTGGTGCCGTATTATTAATAGAAAGTCCTGATCCCAGTTAATATTCACATGTTCCATGTTATTTTCTGTCATCGATGTAAAGCTGGAGGATGAATGGATGATTGGTGAAGCCAAGCTCAGGCTGCAGAGTTCAGTGAGATGAACACTGGTACTCTTAATTAATAATCACTTGTTGAAACACATTTTCAATAAAACAGCTACTTAGCTCGAATGTCAAAAGATCCATCTCAGAGACACCTGATCGGACCTCTGCTGATCTGTCTGATCGTGGCCAGATCGAAGCCCAGAGAAAAGCAGCCTGTTTGGTCAGCGCCGCTCAGCATCTGAAACTGATGCACGGAGGCACCTTTAGCAACAGTATGTGAGGAACCGGGCTTTCAGCTAACGCCACTGTAAATCCACCCACGGCGTTATTCGACAGTGATGCAGAATTAATGCTGCCAAAGGCGGGAAGCAGGCGAGGCGGATGGATCAAACAAACACAGGGCCAGGACACTGCTGTTCCCTAACCTACCAAAGAGGTTGTGTTTCCTAAACCTTGTGTCAGTTTGTTTGTAGAGGTTTGTTGGCTGATAATTTAAAATTAAATTTCATCAGACTGACAGGTGAGAGACCACTACAACCTAACTTCTTCTGAACAGAAGTTTATTTTGAAAGGACACTGTGCGTATTTTGCCACTCCCTGATCCATCTAAGAGGGGCACTAACCAAGAGGTGGTACTTAAAGGTACTTCCTAAAACATAGGAAGTGGACATTTAGTCTGGACCTTATCTTTCTTTTTTCACTTCACTAACAACTACTAGAAAACACTGTATAGCTGCTCTGAAGTGTGTGAGGCATTCAATGCAGTGTTCACTGAAATGAAATTATGATGTGCTGGCTCACCATACAACAAACAGTGGGTGCATAACTAAGTGACAAATATTTATATAGTGATGAAGTACTGTAAAAAAATAAAATAAAATATATACTATATAGAAATAAAATATGTACTGTGAATATTGCAAATTGCACATTGCTCAGAGGGCTGCATGGTGGTGCAGTGGTTACCACTGTCACCTCACAGAGGTGGAGGGTCACAGGTTCGAATCCTTGGGGCTCTCCTGTGTGGAGATTGCATGTTCTCCCCATGTTAGTGTGGGTTTTCTCCAGGTTCTCCGGTTTCCTCCCACAGTCCAAAGACATGCAGGTTAAGTGATGACTCTAGATGTCCCGTAGGTGTGAATGGTGTCTGTCTCTGTGTGTCCTGTGATGGACTGGAGACCTGTCCAGGTGGGACCGGCTCCAGATCAGGCCCCCGAGACCCCTAACGGGATAAATGGTTGAAGATGGATGGATGGATGGATGGATGGATGGATGGATGGATGGATGGATAGATGATTGGATGGATGGATGGATGATTGGATGGATGGATGGATGGATGGATGGATGATTGGATGGATGGATGGATGGATGGATGGATGATTGGATGGATGGATGGATGATTGGATGGATGGATGGATGATTGGATGGATGGATGGATGGATGATTGGATGGATGGATGGATGGATGGATGGATGGATGGATGGATAGATGATTGGATGGATGGATGGATGGATGGATGGATGGATGGATGGATGGATGGATGGATGATTGGATGGATGGATGGATGGATGGATGGATGGATGGATGGATGATTGGATGGATGGATGGATGATTGGATGGATGGATGGATGGATGGATGATTGGATGGATGGATGGATGATTGGATGGATGGATGGATGGATGATTGGATGGATGGATGGATGGATGATTGGATGGATGGATGGATGGATGGATGATTGGATGGATGGATGGATGGATGGATGATTGGATGGATGGATGGATGATTGGATGCACATTGTTCAGTTGTGGAAAGACATAAATTGCACGTTTACGGGGGCGTCGTCTGCTCAGTGTGAGTGTAAGTTTGGGGATTAATTTCTACATCTGACACTAAAATCTTCCCCCATTTTTCTTCATGTCTCCACTTTTAGCTTATTTCATCTTGAAATAGCCGAACTGCTTCTGTTGCTGCGCAGAGCTACAAATAATTGAATAAATACATAAAAATGGGGCCTCTGTTGAAGCTCCAGACTTTATATTCTGCTCTGATGAGCTCGACACGTTTACTGCGATGTGACATCCAAAACAATTGTTGCATCGTTCTAATCTGACACCTCCAACATGTTTCTGCCTTCAGGGTGAAAATCTATTCACGCATCATATGGAAATAAAGCTCATGGTGATGTTTCGTGTGGCTGAGAGTTCAGCATGTCAGTGTTTATAGCAGCCATATATAATTACTATATTCTCATGTATTGACAAAGTTGACTACAATAGCTGATATTAGCAAATACAAACTGGTCCGATTGTGTTATTCTTCTGTCACAATGCGCTCGTATTTCCTTTGGGACAAAATAGATTTTAAAATGTATGTAAAGCTATAGAAAAACATCAGCCTCTCTAATGGTTTAGTTAATGAGGAGGAAAAGGTCAAATACCTCCCTGATTCTGTCACGTCAGGTGATCGTTGGTATCCTCAGTACCGTGAGTCAAAAGTCAGTGAAGTTAACATCAACCACAACCATTTCCTTACCTTAACTAAGTGGTAGTGTTACCTAAACCTAACTTCCTGTTTCCCATTTATTTTGAAAGGACAACATGCATGTAGTAAGTATATTTTGACGCACCGTTCTCAGTCTGTCCAACAGTCTGTCCAACAGTCTGTCCCCGTACGGCGGTCTCCGATGCCGAGGGTCAAGCACCAAGTGGTGTTTTGATGAGCTGGGTATGAGGATGTGTTGGAGCCGGACCCAGGTGGGTCGTACAACCTACAATACTTCATTCATCCATAACAACCACTGATTAACAATATGTGTGAGATGATAACACGAACAAACAGCGTGTCTTCTATCACTTACATCCTGCTGTGGATTTGACATTAGGTGTTGTTAAATATTTACCACCAGCTGAACAGTGGGAACAGGACACTCCCTGACTTTTATGGCCGTGACGGCTGCTTTGCTTTGTTGTTTTTTTTTCCATGGTTAATCTTCCCGCTCCTCCTGCCTTTTTTTTTGTCTGTGAAACAGGTTAAAAAAAAAGGCTGATTTGTTCTAAGCTCCTTTATTTCCTCGTCTGAAAACAAGAACCATATTTATTTATTTATTTTAGAAAGATTTTTCCAAGTGTTGCCTAGCAGTGTTCGGAAATTAAATCTCACCTGGAAGAAAACCTGAATGCTTAGTCTGCTCAGAAAAATGGTGAAAATAACTATTACAACAACAATAATAATAATTATAATAATAATAATAATAATAATAATAATATCAAGCCTAAAAAAATCTTCTAATATAATTTAGATCAGACTTGAAGTGGATTACCAAAAAGTAAATAAATAAAAAAATCAACTGCTGCCTTTCAGGGCTTCAGTAGATAAGATAGTGGAGTATCAAATATTTACATTTTAATCAGCACCATTTATGACTGATGAAGACCTGAACACAAACACTTGGTAGGTTTCAAGTGTTCATGTCCAAACTCGGCGCTGATCACAGAATCTCCTCTTTCCATCTGCAGGTTGGAAAATATATTTACCCAGATTTCTTTTTAAATCAAACAACAAACCAAAGCACTTTAAAGAGATGCTCAAAATAAATTAGATCATTAAAATGACAACAAATTGATTAAATGCATTAAACAGAAGAGGCATAACGCTCGTACGCTATGAATATTTAAGGCACAATAAATCAGTCACGGAGGTGTGAGAGCAGACTGATGTTGGAAATGTAGAAACCGAGTGAGCGGAGAACTGATTTACAGTCTGGGGACAACTCTGGAGCATGAACCACCCTGAATCCTAAACCAGGAGCGTGGACAGAATCGGTCCGAGAAGCCTGGTGGTGAAAAAGGGACTTGGGGAATATTAAACGGTGCAGATCCACGTGGTTCTGCTAAAGAACCGAGTTCCTCCTGCAGCGTAAACTAACACGTATGTTGGAGAAAATAGTTCACACAGTCCCATGAACATTCCTCTGATTACTCCATCAGGACTGTCCCTTCCTGCCAGTCCTCACCTGGGCCCATCTATATGAATTAAAGAAACATAAATACATAGTCCACATTTCAATCACGTTTTCCTTCTGTGTTTACAGGAGATGGAAGTAAAGGATGTGATTGGCTGTGACTATCACAGCTTCTACCTATATAATGTATGATCATGTATTCTTTATGATCCCACCTCATATCCCAGTGTGGCCCAGGGCCGCCAGGAGAGCCTGGCCGAGGAATAACACCTGGATGTCTCGTTCGTCAGGAAACAGGCACATTTCAGAATAAAAGCCAAGAGTGATTTGTCCCTGTACAACTAGTTTGCAATTGCAAATACATTTTATGGCCTGTTTAAATTTCACATTAATTATATTAGAATGTGCAAAATTGCTTAACGGTCAAACTCAACGTATCTGCAAAAATGATCAATGACATTTGTTTTCACTGCAAAGAAAGCAATGAGACATTTTAATATCCTCTAACTAATGTGTTAGTAACTGATTCATTCACATCCAGCACAAACAGAACGACGCTGGCATCCTATAGAAGTCGTGTTTCTGAACGTATATCAAATGTCAGACAGCTATTTGAGAAAATCTTCACAAAAACATCCTGATTTTGGTTTTGCTTTTGTTGTAACCTGCTGCACAAACGTTAAACAGGTGCCTATTGATTTTAGACACAATTTATTCAATATCTAATTTGAACTTTTTTAAATTCCCTGCAAATGTGTTTATTAAGACAGGATTAAGTGAAGGAGGCGGCAACATAATGTGTTTCGCTGTACACATACAATTAAAAGCACCCTCACATCCCCCGATGAGATCAACGTGCAGCTAAAAATTAATGATGCTGCTGGTTTATTAAGTCTCAGAGAGGGAAATGTTCATTAGTGCAGTCTGTTAGTCTAGATTCTGAATTTCCCCACTGTGGGACTAATAAAGGAATATCTTATCTTATCTTATTCACTTAGAGCAGAGCGTGGTGGACAGCTGAGCATTAGAGCTACAACATTACACATCATGAGTGTTGAGCTGCAGTAGCTGCTGTCACAACACCAGGAACATGCATGAAATATAAACCGCATAAAAATATCTGCAGTTATTAAGTCGGAAACAATCCTATGCAGCCACCTCTGGAATCTGACTCTACAAATAGTTTAATACTAATAATATTAGTGCAGCCTGATGTTTGAACGTGAGAACATATGCAGAAATAAAGCCATGTGTACAGTGAATCTCTGCTTGGACCAGTACAGCAGCTGGAAAAGCTTAAATTACTGGGATCACCAATAGATAGTGATTTGTCATGGATGGAGCACAGTTGTTAAGAAAATGGGAAATGGCATCTCCACAGCAAGAAAATGCCTCCCTCGTGCTCCAGCACACATTCTGGGATGCATAGTTAAATCTTGAAGTTTAGGCCACCCGGACTATTGCTCACCTGTATGCCCTTCTGCATTGAAAAGTGTACTGAGGAAATTACAGAGCTGCCAGACCAGTTTAACAGTGCTGCATGGAGGTCAGTATCCAGCCTGCAGTGTACAGGGCCCTGATTGAGACCCCTGGGGCCTCTAATAAACAAGGTCCTTGACCTTGAACAGCAAAATCAGTTTCGCCGTTCAGGGTCAAGAGTGGGATTATTATTGCCAATCATCCATCCGTCCGTCCATCGTCAACCGCTTATCTCGTTAGGGGTCTCGGGGGGCTGGAGCCGATCCCAGCTGGCATTGGGTTCACCCTGGACAGGTCTCCAGTCCATCACAGGACACATAGAGACAGACAACATAGAGACCATTCACACTCACATTCACACCGGAATCGAACCTGCAACCCTCTTGCTGTGAGGCAACAGCGCTAACCACTACACCACCGTGCAGCCCTATTGCCAATCAATGGAAGCCAAAGATTTTAGCCGTACTGACGGACGGCATCCAGAGATTTCCTCAGACTGAATGTGCAGACAGTGCAGTGCCTTGCTCAGGTGCACCATGGCAGTGATTGAACAGGTGAAAATGGTGTGTAATCTTTGCACCTCTTTTGGGCTTCCAGCACCATGTAGCTTTAACCCACCACATTAACTCCTTTATCTCTCTTCATTTTCTGCTTGTCATTTGAAGAAGACAGTTTTGCATCAATTAGCTTTCAGGACCTTTCAGTCGAGGCTGGCGGATGTGGAACGATGTGTTGCCTCTGCTTAATATTCATCAAAGGTGAGATTAGCATGCATATTGTCATTACAAGATGTAATTAACATTTCAGTATTCATTCTTTTTTCTAACCTTGTTGTTCATTAAAAGTTAGACAGAGCATCCACTCGCTGTAGCTGTGTGAACATTTTATTTCATACAGACAGGAACGCTGAGGAAACTGTGACTTTGACCCAGTGGAGTTGGTGTGAGCGGAAACACAAAGTTGAAGGAGATCACGTCTCTACAGGGAGGCCGAGAGTGTTGTTGGACGGGTGGATGCTGTGTTTGTCGGAGCACTGGATGCAGGTGGATGATGGATTTCAGTTGCTGTTACTTCTGTTCATATAACATTTCCTGGATCTCTGTCTGCCTTAGCAGACGGATCCCTCTTCTGTTCCTCGTCCTGAGCTTTCCTGTTTCCTGATAACAGGTGTTTTTTTCCCCTAACCCTGATCCAGAACAACGAAGCAATAAGGCTGCCCAGTCTGAAGGCTTTTCTAAATCTGTATATGGACCTTTCAGATGATTAAACATGATGGATTTTATCATCTTTGGCTTTACCACTTGATCAGTGCAACCTGATATTTTCCTGCCGAGGCCAACCCATTCTCACGTTCAGTTTATTAAAATACGCCATTCGACACTGGAGACCGATGCACAGAGACGCCCTTTAGCAACGGTATGTGACAAATCGGGTTTTCAGCTGACTCCAACGTAAACCCACAAACGGCGTTATCTGACGGTCGGAGCTCACGTCAGTCTTCAGTCACGTCACTTGTTGGTTACATGAGTCACGTGAGTTGTTAGTCAGAGATAACGTCAACCACGACCCTTTCCTAACACTAACTAAGTGGCTGCATTGCCTAAACCTAACTTCCTGTGAAAACAGAAGTTTAATTTGAAAGGACACTCGGCATATAACAAGTGTACATGTGAAACAAAGTAATACAAGCAACTCAAAGTCATCAACTGGGAGTCAGTCTGATATGATGGAGAGGTGAGTGTGTGTAGATGTTTATGGAGAGGCAAGTTTATTAGTATAACACATTTAGTTTATTAGTATAACACATTTAGTTTATTAGTATAACACATTTAGTTTATTAGTATAACACATTTCATGTACAAGACAATTCATATGCTTTACATAAAACATTAAAAGCATTACAGTGGGGTGCAGATGACGCATTAAAAAGTACATAAACGAACAAAGTCATATTAAGACATTGCAAAAATCCAAATGAAATCCTGTAAAATAACTAAAGTGCATTAAAATGATTAAAAACAAACAACAGTCTAGATGATGATAGATGATTCGATGCAGATTTCATGCAGAGGAAAAGAAATGTTTTTAACCTGGCTTTAAAAGCATCTACATTTGGTGAAAGTTTAACCTCCACTGGCAGTTTGTTCCACTTGTTTGCAGCTAAATGCTGCTCCTCCATGTTTAGTCCGGGCTCTGGCCTGGACTAGCTGACCTGAGTCCTGGATCTGAGCCCTGCTAGGTCTGTACTTTCTGAACAGATCACAGATGGATTCTGGGGTTTGTAAACGATCAGTGGGGTTTTAAAATCGACTCTGTGACTGAGTGGAAGCCAGAGCAGAGATTAGAAAAGTGCTGCGATGTGTTCAGATCTCTTAGTCCTGGTTAAAACGCCAGCAGCAGCGTTTTAGATGAGCTGGAGCTGTTTAATGCTCTTTTTGGGAAGTTCTGTTAAAAGGCCGTTACAGTGATCCAGTCTATGCAAATCTATTTGTCAATACAGGAAATGGCATGCAAACATATGAGTGTGTATGACCATATTTGTTTCATGTATTTGCATCCTGTGAGATCCTGTCTGTGCTTGTGCAAAGTCTGAAAGCTTTTTCCCTCCTGGGACAACAAAGACCATCTATCACATACTGCTGCTGAGGTCAAGAATGAACTTCTTTACAGATTTTCTCATTTGATGGGAAAAAAGGACTTCAGCACACTGATGGCTTTGCAGCCTCAAGTCTTTTTTCCTCCTCTGAAGTTTCCTGTCGTTGCTGAGAAGCACCTGATTGCGACACTCCAGTAAATTCACTTTGATTTGTAATATTTCACCGTACAACTCCTGGAGCATCTGAGTCAAAGAAATAACCTCAGGCCTCAAAGAGCTGTGTGTGTGTGTGTGTGTGTGTGTGTGTGTGTGTGTGTGTGTGTGTGTGTGTGTGTGTGTGTGTGTGTGTGCATACGACGGATCTCCCTCTACTGATAATCCAAAGAGGCCATCAGCCCAGGAGAGGTATAAACTCAACCAGCTTTCATTACACATTTTTGGACTGTAGGGATCCAGTCCTGATGAAGATCTGTCTGTCAATCCACCCAACAGCATCCGATTAACTCCTTCTCACGACGTCTTTCTCTGTTTGTCAGGATTTATGTCTGTTCTTCAGGAGACTCAGAGTGTCAGAAGCACTTTGAAAGTCTAACTTTTCTCCAAAAGACTTTCAGCCCTGTGAAGTTGTCTCTGAGTGTCTTCACATAGAAAGACATTAACCATGATAACCAGATGCTTGACTTTAGTTTGTTTGGCGTTGTGTTCATTGTGGAGAGCTCGGATATCTGCCGTCCTCTAGGAGGCTCGAGTGAGTCCCTCAGGTAAACAGGCAGTAAAAGGCCCGAGTGGAGCCGATACTCAGAAGGAAGAAAAACAGCTCTTTGCTGTCTTTTTAGCCTCTTAAGGTGCTGGGAGATCTGTTTGCATTGTGATGCGTACTCCACCTCCATAGAAACTCAGAGAAGACAAGAGCATTTGTTTCCTGCTTATGTTGCCACTGCTGCAGGCTTGGAGAGACGACAGGGAGGGAAACACTCAGCTTATTGGCAAAGCCTCAGAGGTGTGTTGTTGATTCGGTTTCCAGCTGAGACACTTCCGGCTGTCGTGTTTTCCTCCGAGACCCGGAGGCTGACGGTCCAAACAAAGTGTACGGAGATGAGGAAGAGATCTAAATCCCGGCCTGCCTCGTGAAAGATGAGCTGGTGTGATGAACGCTGACACCAGATCAGGTTTGTATGTTCATTCTTTAAGCTGTTAATATGGCAAATTTATGAAGTATCAGACCTTTTCAGTTGGTTCATATTTTGTCGAGTAAAGAGGCTTATCTAAGTCTGTGTGACGTCATTCAAGGGATAAAAACAATCTCACGCTTGCTGTTTTTTGAATGCAAAAGAAACTCAAAGAAAAATTTAGTGAGACTTCAATAGGAGTGAAAAGGGCTGGAACAATCATTTCATCCCAAAGGCAGATTACATTTTCTGTCATCTGCAGTTAAAAAGACATTCAGTATTTCTGACTGGGGGACAGACCTGAACCTGAAGGGTTCCTGTAAACCTGTATATTTAAAAAACTAATTTAAACCATGTCTTCATCTTAAAGCCGCTGCTCATTCAATTATTGATGAAAGACAGACGTGCAGTATTTTGGGTTTAAAGTGTCAACCGGCTCCATTGAAATAGTTGAGCATCATCAGCATAGCTCTGATAATAGGTACATAGTCTATGTTTTATGTCACATAGAAAAAGACTGAGAAGACACCTGATTTTAACTGCTATCAGGCCATTAAATAGACATTATCAGTCGCTAAAAGCACCAGAGATGTGGGTCAATAGGGGCCTACTACACCTACTTCATTGTAAAAGAGAAACCTTAAAGCAACACATTCTAACGTAAAACTGAATGAAATGTCTATAACTTCTTTCGGTTTAGACAATAAAATCCAAAACTTCTTTAGGTTTAGACAACAAAACTACAACTTCTTTAGGTTTAGATGACAAAACTACAACTTCTTTAGGTTTAGATGACAAAACTATAACTTCTTTAGGTTTAGAAGAAGAAGAAGAAGATCTACCTTTATTAGTCCCACAGTGGGGAAATTCAATTTACACTCTGTTAAACTTATACATGGTACATGCACACAAACACACACACACATGCATTAATGGAGAGATGTCAGAGTGAGGGGGCTGCTCCTGACAAGCGCCCCGAGCAGTTGGGGGTTTGGTGCCTTGCTCAGGGGCACCTCGGCAGTGCCCAAGAGGTAAACTGGCACCTCTCCAGCTACCAGTTCACACTCAGTTTTTTGGTCCATGTCGGGACTTGAACCGGTGACCCTCTGGTTCCCAAGCCAACTCCCTACAGACTGAGCTACTGCCGCCCCCAGTGACAAACCTACAACTTCTTTAGGTTTAGACAACAAAACTACAACTTCTTTAGGTTTAGTTTCCGTTGCATATTTACATTTAAATATCTTTCTACAGTATATTGTACAGGATTGTATATTGTATACTGTACAGTATAATTTTCCTCGCTGGCAGCCATTCCCACGCTGGATTCAAACTGGACAAATGGTTTGCCCTCCCAAAAAAAAAAAACACAGGAAGATAAACATGTATTTATCAGAGAGATTAATCCCGACGATCATTCATCAAAAATGCATCAACAAAACAAAATAGTAAATTTTTGCCTGCGGCTCAGTTTTAAGGGAGAAATGGAAGAAAAATGAGCTGCACACCTCTAACAACTCCTCAGCAAATAATAAAATAACATGGACACTTTAACCAGGTAGACCAGCTGCTCCACGGATGTTGCCGAAACAAACTGGCCAGAAATCTTAAGGTTTACAGCTTTAAGGCATTTACACTGAATGATGTATGATGACTGTAAACTGTGATTAACAGTTGAAAATTTCAAGTGACAGAAATAATTATTGTGACCGACTGGAAAATGCAATCAAACATGTGGACCACACCCCTTCCCTACCCTCCCTCAGAAGGTCCGTCGTATGAAGTGCCATCACAAACTAATTATTGGAGAGTGGAAGTGGGTTATAAAACCCTCAGTAACCAAACACAGTGGAAGTGGGTTGGGGGAGGGTGTAGCGCTGGACTGGAATTGGGTCACAGACTTTGAAAACTGAAGTAGGGATCTGAACCACACAAAGCTCTTCGACCAAGATCGAGGAGCAGCGCTGTGATGGATGGCAGCGTTTTACATGAGAGCAGATGAAGATCAGGGGTCTGTGAAATATACTGATTGAAGTGGACTTACGTGGCGGCCCTGTGGTCTGTGGGGCTGGGCCTTGTGTGCTCCTGCAGGTTCATGTAATCGCAGCTGGGTCCAATGCGCCCAGACAGCTTCGTCCTCCCACAGAGACTCTCTCCATGTGTTTGGGTTTCTGGTCAGTTTTTCCACCCACAGCCACACAAAACCACAGATCCCCTTTCAGCAGGTCTGCAGGATCTCTGATGCTTCACATCTTCTCAATGTGGCAACATACATATATTAGCTTTAGGAGGATTACTGCAATATTTAGAAAGTGGATCATGTCATTAACTGAACCAAAAAAATGTAGTCTTCAAATATAGCAACATCAGATATGAATGCAATTGAGACTTATTAATACACGTGGTGAACTGTGCCAACATTTGGATGAGCATCCCTGCAGAAGGCCAGTATTGAAATTAATCCCTGTGCACGCTGCTCAGAGGAATCCCAGTCCACGAGTCCGAATCAGCTGTCAATCACTCATCAAATATGGATCAATATCCTGTTACTGTAATGACTATTTCTCTCCTCACATGTTCTCACAAACATCTTGTAGTTGCTGTTTAGCTGTAAAATGAGAAAGCTTGTGACCAGGCAGCCATGTTGAGATCAGTGGAGGAAATACTAAGCCCCGCCCACCAGCTGGAGGACAGCCAGTAGAAACGCTCTCTCTCTGAAATGACCTCTGATTGGCCATATTCTCCTGTTACAAGCGAGGTTTGTTAAATCCTGAAAACAGAGCCACGAGGAGGAACATCTGAATTACACTGTGCTGAAAGCTTTCTGCCTGCTGCAGGTTTGCAAATAGCCTGTTTAGTTTTAAGAGGTATCAGACAATCAATAAATATGTTATATTGCACTAATGTAATCCTCCTGTAACTCTGGGACTTATGTTGCATGAATATGAAGAATCCTTTCATCCCTCATGTCATATTATTTATTACTATCAGAAGAAAGAGCAATAAATGAAGTGTGTGTCTACATCTCCATGCATGCGTCATTTTCAGTCATATCTCTCCTTAGGAGCCATTTTATCAGGTTATGCTGAATTAAGCAGATGTGTCTCCACGCCTGACATCAAACAAACATGATCCTTTTACTGCTCCACACTTCTGGAGAAACTGTTAACTGGTTCAAAGGTTTCCTGCTGCGAAGAGTAAGTACAGCACTCAGCAGGAGGCCACAGCAGAGGCAGCAACATGGAGGAAAAATCGAGATGAATATTTCTTCAGTGACCTCTGTGGAAACCACCTGCACTTTAAACAGGATGCAGTGCATCCGCCGCGTGTCTTCATTCTGTTATTTCTCAGTATGACACCGTGGTGAACATGTTTCTTCTGAGTGTTGACAGAAAACAGGACTTGGGATTTATCATAATGTTATGACATTTGAAGGAATTTGTGTATCAGGAAATCAGAAAGACATCATGTCACCTGTAATGTCCACCAGAGAATACACAGCTCTCACTTGGACAATAATAAAACATATGATGTGAATTTGTGGTGCTGCTGTGGATCCAGTTTATTTCTCACCACCTTGTTTCAGTTGTTAAGTGAACTTCAAGAAATCAAATTTTGTTTCTGTACAGCTCAGCTCTAATGCAATACTTCAGTGTTTGTGGAAACATGGCCTATGGGTTTTTACATTATCTTCATAAAGGCATAGCAGAGGGTCATGGAAGAATGAATATTTTTATAAACCAACAGTGACGTTTTCTTTGTTCACTGTGAGCAGTAAGAGACCACAGAGCAGGACATGCTGTCAGCTAACAAGTTAAGTCAGGGAACAACCAGGGTGCCGAGCAGGAAGCCGGTCTAACAGAAAACAGTGATGGTTTTGGTCTCAGCGTGCCTGCCCACAGCGGTGGAGGCGAGGCGCGTTGAGACATGCTGTATTATGCTGCCAGTGTATTTTGAACTTCCTGCCTGTTATTCAGCCTTTAGTTTGCTTATCAAACGAGCTGCACAGCCGATATCACCTGCCACCGCCGCTGTCTTTCTTTAAACTGGAGAAAGGGACGGCCAGCGGCAGCAAACCTGTGCAACATTTTGTCAACCCAGGTGCACACACGAACACTGACTGTCACACACTACTTTTCATTGACATGCGAGCGCAATGCTGCAGAAATGGGGGCGGCAGTAGTTCAGTCTGTAGGGAGTTGGCTTGGGAACCGGAGGGTCACCGGTTCAAGTCCCGACATGGACCAAGAACTGAGCGTGAATTGGTAGCTGGAGAGGTGCCAGTTTACCTCTTGGGCACTGCCGAGGTGCCCCTGAGCAAGGCACCAAACCCCCAACTGCTCGGGGCGCTTGTCAGGAGCAGCCCCCTCACTCTGACATCTCTCCAATTGTTGCATGTATATGGACCTGTTTGTGCATGTGTGTGTATAAGTTAACAGAGTGAAAAAATTGAATTTCCCCTAGCGGGACTAATAAAGGAATATCTTCTTCTTCTTCTTCTTCTTCTTCTTAAATGCTGTAGCGCACGGCTGTGACAAAACAGTTAAGTAAAGAGATTTCAATCAGCTTTATTTTTAAACTTTATTTTAGCCGAGATGATCCATTTAAGTACATATGAACTGTGACCCTTAGGATCAGCTTATGTGAGTCACTGCTCTAAGGGAGGGAGTTCAAGTATCGATGGGTCTTATTTATGAGTGAGGCTAAAATGAAGCTGGACAGGCAGTTCAGTGCAGCGTCTCCAGTTATGTGGCCGCTGTACTACCACCGTGGTTCAGAGCTCTTGATTTACCAGTCCATCTACGTTCCAGCCCTCACCTATGGTCATGAGCTTTGGGTAGCGACTGAAAGAAAGAGATCGTGGATACAAGCAGCCAAAACGAGTTTCCCTCGTAGGGTGTCTGGGCGCGATCTTAGAGAGGGTCCTCCTGGACGCCTCCCTTTGGAGATTCTCCTGGTAAGAGGCCCTGGAGTTGACCCAGAACACACTGGAGAGATGATACTATATCTGGTCTGGCCTGGGAACGTCTCGAGTCCCCCAGGAAGAGCTGGAAAAGGGACGTCTGGAATACCTGCTGCAACCTGGCTCCGGATAAACAGAAGAAAATGGATGGATGAGGATCAGCATTTCTTTGAGCTCTGTTTACTGGGACAAATCTTTCCATGGTTTGCTCCGACTATTTCTGACTGCTGTGGCTGGAAAACTTTGAAAATTGTATTATTTTACTATGACAACCAGCAACAGCAAGCTGCACACCACTGTTATGTGGTTGCCACACCTGCCACATAACTGCATATTCAACAGTTTTTAATATGATGATTTAGATGTAGCCTCCTTTTGTTTTTTGCATGTGAAACATTATTATGAATATACAACAAAATTTGCAGCTATTACAAAGATAAAAAAAGTTGAGTGAGGCTTAAAACATTACTGTGAAGTGTTACTGTACTTCACACACTGTGTAAAGGATCAATAACGAAGGCTCTTACACCACATTATGCTCAATGTCTGTCAGCCTGGACGGTACACGAGCTTCAGTCTCGGAGGTGTGAATCTATGAAGCCAACGGCTTTAGTCCTGACTCCACGTACAGTCGTCCTCCAGACACCGACTCGCCGTGCTCTGAGAGTAATTTGCACATTTTTTTTTCTGCCTCATTTGCACTTGAGCTTGAAATGTGACTTTCTGACATCTTCATCACTAAATTTATGCAAAATTAGGATGTGACTCGAAGAAGTCCTCCGACACACCACTGCACAATCAGGTGGGCTCATCATCACTAATTGCGAGCGAAATTGCATCTTTCAGCTTCGGCACTAATCCGCCGAACCTGCCATCCTTGTGCCTGAAGCTGCTTTCTAATTGCAGCTTTCTGATTCTGTTCTCATATATTTCTTTAATAATGCGAGTTTTTCGTTTCAATTGCTAGTTTTGACTCAAGGCAATGCTTTTCACGCCTCACAGGGATGATTACAGTGATTTAAGCCTCAAAAGTCTTTGCAAAAAGTAGTTTTAATGACTTCAAAGATCTTAAATATAGTGCAGAGGTTTGGAGAGTAATTCAGACGAAGTGCCATACATACTTGCCAACCCTGTCATTTTCATCGTCCCCTCCTGATTTTCTCTCAGCTCACAGTTCTCTAGATTTTCCTCTCGATTTTCACACTTCTTTTTCTTTTGCTTACTTCAACCTGTTTCTGTCGCTGTGCACCATGTATAAGCCCTGTTGTTTCCACCTGGACGGCAACAGAGCCACAAGTGTCATTTATGTTTTCTGTTTCTCTTTGGGTGATAGTGAAGTTTAAAATGGGTGTGAATGTCCAGACAGTTTAATAGGACTGTTATCTGCATTATATCATTACTGTAGCATGTTGCACTTCTAGAACAGTGATAGTGTGGAAGTATGAAACTGTAAGCAGAACACTTGAAAAGTACTAAAAGTAATAGTAGTTATTTTGAAGTATCGTCGGTGACGTCTGTGACGTGTTGTCTGCACTTATGCAGATGATACAAATGTGTTTTGCTCTGGGAAGATTTTAAAGGAACTATGAAAATGAAATATCAAAGTGAAATTAATGGAGATGTTGAATTAAAGATTTGTGAAGTTGAAACTGAAAGAGTTTTTGAGAGCAGATTCCTGCGTTGTGACTGATCACAAACTAACATGGAAACAACATATTGATGATATTAAAGGTCAATATCATAATAACATCAAAATCAGGAGCAGTCCTGTATAAATTTATGGATATATCAATTTATAAGGCCTTGCATGTAATTTATTGTTCACTTATACTTCCTTGTATTTCTGACTGAACTGTGGGGGTCAATTTTCAAATCGACTATAAATTCAATCGTTTTACTACAAAAACGAGCCGTACGTATTATTGATAAGGCTGGTTACTGTGATCACACTAATCTACTGTTTATTAGCTCACATGCTCTAAAGTTTAATGATTTGATTTATTATAAAATAATGTAAATGATGTTCAGAGCCAAATCAAAGTCACTATTTATAAGTTTACTTTACAAAAAGGTAAAACTGGTATTAAAGGAGATGTGTTTCTGTTGTTGGGGTCAAATTATGGAAAAATGATCATATAAATTTAAGAATGTGTAATTCACTGAAATAAGGGTTTACAAAACTATTTTTGAGGGTCACAAGTGTGAATGATTGATACAGATATATAGTTAAATAGAAGCATTTAGCTTCTGTCTGTTCAGTCACTACTGAATACAAAGACTGTTGACTTACAGTAGTTTATTCTGATTGTATATTATACTATTATATACTATATGTATATATATATACACTATATACTATACGGTTGTACTTGGGGCTGCACGGTGGTGCAGTGGTTAGCTTCTGCTAACACAAATTGGTATGTGATCATCATGTGGTGGGGCTCAAAGCTTGGTGTTGACCAGCAAACCAGACCCTCCTTCTTGATTTCTGAAAGGCCGGCATTGCAGGATTTAGAGGCCCGTCAGGCAGCTCCATTACAGAACCTGATTGAGACGCCAGGAAACAGACTTGAAAAATAATTAGAAAATGAAAAATACGATTAGTGCTATCTCTGCTGTCATAATTACTCTTGTGTTTGTCCTCCTTTGTCTGAAACACAGCTGCTGTCTGAGTGAGTGAAACATGGATGCAAAGCAGAGTCATAAACAGAGACATAAAGACAAACACCCAGCGGTCCCACCCTTCCCATCATCCACCCACGCCGGGGCAGAAAAGGTATCTGCAATAATTCTTTCATTACAGCATCTAATGGCCTCGCCTTGGTGCCCATTATTGTCTCTGGAGGGGCCGAATGAGGATCAGGCCACAGGCTGGTCAGCACTAATCAACAATGAATTATTCAATCAGCCAGTTACGATCCATCACCGTCCTGCTATTAACAAAACAAATCAAGTGCATGACAACAATCATAATGTGTGGTGATAATGTCTCTGTCTGTCCACATGCCTCCACATGAGACACAATAGGACATGTTGATATCCAGAGGTGAAGTCTGACAAAGAGAGAAAAAGGATTTTATAAAATAAATACTTTCTGAACAATATTCTGACTAAAAATTTGAATACATGTACCTGCATGTGATAATCCATCAACACAGTGTTCCTCTGATAATAACTACTGTCAAAATCATTCATAAAATCAGATTTTTTTGTCAACAAGCGATAGACCAGCTACTACCTGCTGCATGTTGCATTTTACAGCTACAGTTTTGGGGGAAGTGCTGTAAACTGACGTATTAATGGATATGAAAAACAATTTCAAACCTCTTTCCCACCACATATACCAGTGTGCAACCACACTGAGTACGAAAGGGGGAAACATTATAAACTTGTTTATGAGCAGGTTTTGTGGTGTCGGCAGGACAGATAAACTACTGAAAACATCCCAGACAGAAACAATAGAGTGAAACCAAAGAGCAGTTGATACGATGATCACCGGGAAGTCACAGCCAATCACCATTTCCATGTAGGTGAGAACAAATCAGAGAGCTGCTATTTTCTCCGGTTGTCTGTTTGTGACGTGGTGTTTCTTTTACATGAGAAGGGAGAGAGCGACTAGCACGTCATTACATACACTGAAGGAAATAGTCATGGCTGAATCATTTTAATTTCAGTAAAATTAAAATTGGCCACCTGTGGCCGTTGTGATTGTTCTGTGTCACTGAGATCTGGAGACTTTGACCTAATACAATAAAAGGTACCGTTTGTGGTTCCACGTATTAAGTAAATAATTGCCCTCGTTTGTTTTTGGAGAATTTCCGTTGATTATGAATCAAATGAGGCAGAAGGAAGTCTCTGACCGGTCACACCCTTGGAGACATTGCACAGCTCATAAAGCAGCCATTATTCCTGCAGTCTAGCTCACACAGGCATTTGAACAACGCTGGTCGCTGAGGGAATGAAACTGCTGCGCTGCTGAAAAGAAATTACAGCTCTTTATGCAGCGGAAAGTAATTTAAGGAGCGACACTTTGAATTCACAGCACAAGGGAGTGGAGGCGTTGAGAGGTGTCTACAAGATCCACAGCTGCCGTTGTGATGCTTTGTATTCTGAGTATTATGTTATATTTCTTTGTGATGTAAAATAAGCTCAGAGCAAAGACATGATGTGCAAAATGCCGTGAAGGAGGTTGAAGCAAAGTAGGGCTCGATTATATCTGCACAGCGACTCCAAAATTAGTTTGAAAAAAAGGAGTAATTTCTTTTATCCAAGTAGCGTAAAGGACAAAACGTTCACCTGTAGTAAAAGCTGAGTCTACTGTAGCTTAACAGAAATCTTGTTAAATAAGTTATTTTTGAAGCAAGATTTTTATTGCTGAGACACAGATGTTTTGAAGACTGGATTTACCACTCACCGACCCAAACACCAAGTCTGACATTCACTGTCCTTTTAGCTCCGTTTTGGTCTTCAGGATCTGCTGAGAAACCATCTCTGGGTTTTCAGTGGTTTTTCATGTCTACGTTCCAGTCATTTTCCAAAGCATGCACCATGCATCCGTTTTTCCAGTATTTTGCCAACCTTTTGATATATATCCTACCAATATTTTACCTTTCACCTTCCTCCATGGCAGATACCGATCATTTGGTTTGTGTAGCTCTGTGTAGACGTCCCGCCCTCAGGTAACTGCGATTGGACAGACTCTGCTCCATGAACAACACCCAGTGGGCGACTCCAGGGTCTGAATAGTGAACTCAACACTGAAGTGCCATAAACCTGCACGGCGACTGCTCTGGTTGCAAAACCCAGTCTGATTGTACAGAATGAGAAAATGATCCTTCTTCTCACTGATTTGATATCATGATATCGTAGAGTGATGTTGTAGTGCTACATTATGAACAGGCCGTTCGTGCCGACCCTTCCCTCCACCTGGAGTCCTGTTGCTGGTTCTTCTTTGTTCTGCAGGGTGGAGGGTTGTCAGGCTGGAGCTCCACCTGGGCTCAGTGTGGTGGATAAAAACCTCCCTCCCTTCCCACAGAGGCTTCCTTTTCCTTGGCTGGCACAGTTCTGGTTTAGTTTTTGCAGCAGACATTTTCACACACCCACACATGCCTACATTTCTGATTACTGACTTACCACGTTTGTTTAGTTATTTGTTGTTGGTTTGATAAATAAATGCAGTTTACCATTTTAAAACTCATCTGGTCTCCTGTTTTTGTTGCAGCCTTTGAGCCAGGCTGTAACACTATATATTGGAAGAAAGCTATGTGTACCAAAGCACAGACTTTCTGCAGCACAGACTTGACAGCATTTTCTGCTATAACTTTTCATATGTTTCTTAAGTATTGTTGATATTTATGTTAATATATTCTTATTGTGTACATATATAGTAGGTTGGGTCTCATGTTAAGCTTCTTCCTATAAAGAGGAATGTTGGGGTTGTTGGTGGAAATGTAGCGAGCATTTTATTTTACAAACGTTATCTGCCACGTCTCCATGGGCTCTACATCCTCTTTGCTAAAGGACTCTGATGGGGAAGGTAAAGATGTTCACTGCTCTCTGTGCTGTCGCTGCTGCACCCACCAGAGGAAACCTGTGGAGGCTGCTGTGTCGCGGGGCTGCTGCTGTGTCGCTGTGTCGCAGGGCTGCTGCTGTGTCGCAGGGCTGCTGCTGTGTCGCAGGGCTGCTGCTGTGTCGCTGTGTCGCAGGGCTGCTGCTGTGTCGCAGGGCTGCTGCTGTGTCGCAGGGCTGCTGCTGTGTCGCTGTGTCGCAGGGCTGCTGCTGTGTCGCGGGGCTGCTGCTGTGTCGCAGGGCTGCTGTGTCGCTGTGTCGCAGGGCTGCTGCTGTGTCGCAGGGCTGCTGCTGTGTCGCAGGGCTGCTGCTGTGTCGCGGGGCTGCTGCTGTGTCGCAGGGCTGCTGCTGTGTCGCTGTGTCGCAGGGCTGCTGCTGTGTCGCGGGGCTGCTGTGTCGCAGGGCTGCTGCTGTGTCGCTGTGTCGCAGGGCTGCTGCTGTGTCGCTGTGTCGCAGGGCTGCTGCTGTGTCGCTGTGTCGCAGGGCTGCTGCTGTGTCGCTGTGTCGCAGGGCTGCTGTGTCGCGGGGCTGCTGTGTCGCAGGGCTGCTGCTGTGTCGCGGGGCTGCTGCTGTGTCGCTGTGTCGCAGGGCTGCTGCTGTGTCGCTGTGTCGCAGGGCTGCTGCTGTGTCGCTGTGTCGCAGGGCTGCTGTGTCGCGGGGCTGCTGTGTCGCGGGGCTGCTGCTGTGTCGCGGGGCTGCTGCTGTGTCGCAGGGCTGCTGTGTCGCTGTGTCGTGGGGCTGCTGTGTCGCGGGGCTGCTGTGTCGCAGGGCTGCTGTGTCGCTGTGTCGCGGGGCTGCTGCTGTGTCGCAGGGCTGCTGTGTCGCTGTGTCGCAGGGCTGCTGTGTCGCTGTGTCGCAGGGCTGCTGTGTCGCTGTGTCGCAGGGCTGCTGCTGGGTCGCAGGGCTGCTGCTGGGTCGCAGGGCTGCTGCTGTGTCGCTGTGTCGCGGGGCTGCTGTGTCGCAGGGCTGCTGCTGTGTCGCTGTGTCGCAGGGCTGCTGCTGTGTCGCTGTGTCGCAGGGCTGCTGTGTCGCGGGGCTGCTGTGTCGCGGGGCTGCTGCTGTGTCGCGGGGCTGCTGCTGTGTCGCAGGGCTGCTGTGTCGCTGTGTCGTGGGGCTGCTGTGTCGCTGTGTCGCGGGGCTGCTGTGTCGCAGGGCTGCTGTGTCGCTGTGTCGCGGGGCTGCTGTGTCGCTGTGTCGCAGGGCTGCTGTGTCGCTGTGTCGCGGGGCTGCTGTGTCGCTGTGTCGCGGGGCTGCTGCTGTGTCGCAGGGCTGCTGTGTCGCTGTGTCGCAGGGCTGCTGTGTCGCTGTGTCGCAGGGCTGCTGTGTCGCTGTGTCGCAGGGCTGCTGCTGGGTCGCAGGGCTGCTGCTGGGTCGCAGGGCTGCTGCTGTGTCGCTGTGTCGCGGGGCTGCTGTGTCGCGGGGCTGCTGTGTCGCTGTGTCGCGGGGCTGCTGTGTCGCAGGGCTGCTGCTGTGTCGCGGGGCTGCTGCTGTGTCGCAGGGCTGCTGTGCTGCTCGCCACACGAGTGGACTGTGGAGTCTGTTTGCTGGCATGGAGCACTGAGTGACTTTACTCAATGGAACGCAGACTTCATGTTTTATTTCTTCACAACTACAGTACAGTATGTGGGTTTATGCATGGCTATTTCTGTTAGTTTGTTGCAGTTTGTTTATTATTTTTTGCAATGCCATTAGTTTTATTCTCTCTTTGCTCCGAGACTCTTACGGGGAAGGAAGGCACTGAGAGCATGAATGCAAGAGAGACCGTGGTGGTTTTATTTCTTCACAACCACACTTGCTTTTGCTGCTGGTGGAGAAGTAAATTGTTTAAAGCCAGTCCCAGGTGTCCTTACCTTATACACAACCCAACACAGACTCAGACCCACGACATTACCTCAGTAAACACTGTAAACATCAGTTTATGGTCTCACTCGCTAGTTTCAGTCTTCTTCAGTACAGCAGGATGTTCATTTAGTAGATTATGGTCCATTTAGAGTCAGATAGACCTGAAAGCAGGGGAGGTTTCAGGGCGGGTCTACCCTGTGATTGACAGGCTGCTGCCATGGCGTTGTCCAGTTTGTTTTCAGTCCATGACAAAAAACAAATTTATTAAATTTGTCACATACATACAGGTAAATACATGAATTTTATCCCACCCAAGGGAGCAATGGGCAGCTGTAAAGCTCCCAGGGAGCAACTTGTGGTTCAGGGTCTCGCTGAAGGACACTTCAGTATGTCGACAGTAGGACCAGGGGATTGAAAAACACCAAAAAGAACAACCACTCTACCCACTGAGCTGCAGACACCCCTAAAGTCAGCGTTCGCTTGTACTTTGGTCCTCCCTCTTCTGTCACTTCTGGTTGCAAAAACCAAGATGGCAACGGCCAAAATGCTGAACTTTAGGCTTCAAAATGCCAGCCCACAGACCAGTGGGTGACGTCACGGGGATGAGGTCCACACGTTACACACAGTCTCCGGCTTCCCGCCTTGATCATCCAATAAGAGCTCACGACTGAGTTCGATGTAGAGGAATGGTGTGTTTATGTGCTGTCGTACATCTAAAACTCTTCTATTCTGAGTGTCATAAAATCATAGCTGACGCTATGAGTGGCAGCTGAATGGTGAAACTATCATCAGGAAGGACACAGATCAGCGCTTTCATGCCGACAGCTGTGGTGTGGATTCTTCAGTTTCAGGTTCAGCTTGCAGATACTTTCAGTCTGTCTTCAAACTCAACACTGAGCGCTGAAAGGAAAAAAAGGTGGTTTATAATGGGTTTTAAAATTCTCCCCTCTCTCTGTTTTTTTTTTTTTCCCTTTTTTTTTCCTTTTTTTAAATCCCCCACTCAACAAGGTGTCTGAAAAAAACCCCGCTGAGAATAACCCCCGCTTTCTTTTTTGGGTGTGTGTTTTTTATCCCACCCCAGTGGAAAAAAAAAAACATCCAAACACACGCAAACACTATAAAATATTTGTGTGCAAATTGTGTGTGTGTCTGTTTTACAACAAAGTGTCTGTGACCCCATTTTGAAATCTGCTTTTCTGATCTCCCATTCTGTCAGATCCTGACGGGGAAGGCAGCGCGATGCTGCGCGAGGTCACACGTTCAAAGAGTCTTTCTCTAATCCCATAATGAATCAACTCCAGCTGGGAATTACACATCATGGAACCACAAACATCCAAACTAAAAACTACAGAGAACGTTTTGAAGTGAGATGCTGTTTGTCTTTTAATTTAACATATAGCAAAGCTCATTGTTATCTCACCGAGTTGTTCTGTGACGAAAGGAATCAATGACCAAACGGACTTTGTGATTGGGGAAGACAACTATTTGGTTTGACTAAAAATCATAATTACTTATATATATGACCTCATGAAACCTCCATTGACTTAAGTCAATGGAGGTCAATTTCAAATTGTCTGTAAGATACAAAGACAGAGTTTCAAAGACGTATAAAATGAAGTGAACTTCCCATCTAATGGAGTAGCCCAGCCACAAACCAAACTAAGAGTCCACAGATAACCCTGTGACGATGCATGTACTTGGTGGCATTAGATTACAGTCAATAAGAGTGATCCTCTGGGCACCATGAATGTCTGCACATTCTTTCATGGATCTTTCAATCTGTAATTGTTGAGATATGAAACTGGCGCCTGGGCTGACGCTGATTACACTTGGATGTTCATATTTATCAGTGTAGTGCAGCTTTAATCCAGTTCATCTAGTAGATGTTGAATCATGTGCTGTGATTCGTTCAAAGAATACTGTTATGACAAATGACAATCATAAAATATGTTGACCAGTCACATTCCCAGTGTTAAAGGCACAATCTCTAATCTGAATGTTAACACAAGAGTAACAGTGAAATGCAATGATTTATGTGAGTATTATTGTAATTTTAATGGTCTAAAAAAGACACAAAAAGGCCCTTTTAACGGTTTGGAGGGTTGGATGGGGACTTGATGGGACTTGATGCTAACTACCTTGTAAGTTTGGGGTCACATGGAGGTGGTTTGTGTCGCTGCTACCAACATGGCTCAGTATAAAGGAGGCGGGAGAGATCCAGAGGAAGTGTGAGCTCTGGTCCGTTTTTTCCCTTTCAGATTTGTGGTGGAGCTGAGAGGAACCTCACTGAGCAGCTGGAAGAGGCACAAAGCTGCTTCTGTTGTGATGCTAACTGAGGCCATGTGGGCAACACAGAGATGGCTTTTCCTTAAGGACATGTTACAGTTAATGTCTCACTTAATTTATACTTCTGTACTTGCCTCATGTCATTTGTGTGAGTGATGCATGTTTTTGTAATGTATGTAAATTGCTGCTGTAACACCTCAATCAATCATTAAACCCAGTTTCTCCTTTCATAGTGCTAATGGGGTTTTGATTTGTTCATTCCTTTTTACCTCCACTCATCATGCTGTGTATCATCTCTGTCTATGCCAGGGGTGTCAAACTATAACAAATAAGACTATATAAATATATCTACTCTTGATCATATTACAAAATTGCCTCTGCATTTGATTATTATTAGATTTAATAATAATTTGTTTAATAACTGGCTCTGGAAGCAGAAGTCTAGTAAACACAATTGCAAGCAAAAATATTGGACAATTTATTTAAAAAGTAACAAAAACACATGCTTGTTCATCAATATATGCATGAACGTAGACACAAAAACACTGTATGTGGACACACACTCACATTTCTATGAGTTATTATAACATAAATCCATGAATTTATGAGATTCAGAAACCCTCATCATCAGAGATCAAAATCATCCTCTAGTGATTAATAAAGGTCTATGTTATTAATATTATCAAACCCAGTTTATTCCATTAGCTTAGTGTAACTTTGTGGTGGGAGTTGAGAGGGGTAGAACTCTAGTCCAACAGATCAATGAGGTCTGATCTCACATTCAGTCTGTGGCGTATAAACTGTTATATATAAACTTTGTGGTGGGAGTTGAGAGGGGCAGAACTCTAGACCACCAGATCAATGAGGTCTGATCTCACATTCAGTCTGTGGCGTATAAACTGTTATATATAAACTTTGTGGTGGGAGTTGAGAGGGGCAGAACTCTAGTCCAACAGATCAATGAGCTCTGATCTAACGTTCAGTCTGTGGCGTATAAACTGTTAGTGATCAGCAGCTGATCAGCTGAGATCATGTGGTAGATGACAGTGGTGTGACAGTGTTTTACTGCCTCGTAGTAAAGAAGACATACCGGCTGGTCTCCATCAACCACTAACATGGATCCTCTTTCTGTCCTTCCCTCTGCTCCAACTTTGCTTTTCTGGGACATTTTGGTTCTGTTCAGATTATTTTACGACTCCATCGCTCAGCTAGAGCGCCGCTGCTGGAAACCACTGATACTGAGACGCTTCATGTAACAACATGGAGATGCATTGTGGGACATGTAGTTTAAGGACACCGTACTTCTGTAAAACAGCACAGAATTATATGTAAAGCATAATATATTCTTTGCAAGCCCTCGTGAGCCACAGAAAATGAGGTGGCGGGTCTAATTCGGCCCGCGGGTTTAGCTTAGATTTTCACATCAGCATTACTAAGCCTCAGCACCTGAACGATGCATTCTGCTTTAACTGCATCTCAGTTCTGGTTCAACACCTACAGGCGTCACACATACAGTATACTGCTAGAATCACTACTCAGGGCACATTCACACAGCCTTGTTTAGTCCGGTTGAACCAAACTCTGGAGTGTTCACCCCCCTTGGTGCAGTTTGTTTGGGTTGGTGTGAACAGCCTGAACAGCCTGTCAGATACACTCAACACACAATAATTAACCAGCACGGTCTCTCCACTGACGTATGAATGAAATGGCAATTTGTCATTTTGTGTATGCCATGTAGTCTGTGGCATGTTTTCTGTGATAATGTATAACTTCATGTATTGAGCAGTCCCAGCATGAAATAATCACCTCATTGCTTCTGTTGTATAATATCTACACACAGAGCTGACCTGTGCTGTTACACTCGTGTTTTACCAGAGAAATTGTTAAAACTTGTCTCAGAGAAGTTTGTACATCCTCTCAGTCCCACAAGAGACAGGAGAAGCCAGATGGACACCGCTAACAAAGAAGGGTTTTAAATGAGAAGAGGTTGTAGGTAGACGGGGTGAAGCTGAAAGTAAAGCTGGGAAAAGCATGGGAGGACTGACAAGACACAAACCTTAGAGGCATGAAATGAGAAACCGCTGTTCTGAAACCATCTCCAACCATGGTGAGGGCAACGCGCTGGTGGAACGGTGGTGTTCGGATTAGAGACAGACTCCCAGCTAGGATGCATAAATGTAGGTGTCTTTTTACTCTGCTCATGCACCAGCTCAATTTAATTGCACTGATTTTACAGTAGATCTTTATTGCATTTAAACTGTACTTGATTTGTCTGAATTATTATTTTAAGAGGAATTATATAGTGTGTTAGGGAACCTGAAGGCATTCGGTCCAGCTGAGGGTTTTTCTCACACAAGTCTGGACTGACTGCAAACTGAATGTTTGCATCCACGTAGATATGCTACGCTCAGAGCCGGTGACGTAGAATAAAAAGTGAGAGAGACCGCTGATGGAGGGATGGAGGGAAGGAGGATGGGTCCAACAAACAAGGGACTTTCAAACAGGACACCAGTGTTCATGTCCCAAGGTGTTGTTGAGTTATTTTAATGTTAGTTACTTTACTGGCGTTAATGATGTATTTTCCATACTTTTCTTACATTGTTCACTTAGTTTATGTGCTCATTTTAAACCCAACTATGATGTTTTTCCTTAACCTAACTAAGTTTTGCCTGAACATAACTGTGACCATTTCATGGCATTAAATGACACACAAAAAGACAAAATGCCTTCTCATGACAAGCAGAATGTCCATAAAACGTCCTACTCTGTATATGCCTTCCTATGAGACCACATGGCAGCTTGCCCACTCCGTCAAACACCGAAGCTCAATGGTCTTCGGCATCTTGATACTGACATAACAAGCATACCTATTCTAACCCTAACCAAGTCCTTTTGTTGCCTAAATGCCACCATTTCACCGTCAAGCCTTCTGCATCAGATACCACACAGGTAAAAGGCTGCCAGCGGGGCTTCTGACCAAGCATCAGATGCAGCATGCATCAGATGCATCAGATGCAGCATGCATCAGATGCATCAGATGCAGCATGCATCAGATGCATCAGATGCAGCATGCATCAGATGCATCAGATGCAGCATGCATCAGATGCATCAGATGCAGCATGCATCAGATGCATCAGATGCAGCATGCATCAGATGCATCAGATGCAGCATGCATCAGATGCATCAGATGCAGCATGCATCAGATGCATCAGATGCAGCATGCATCAGATGCATCAGATGCAGCATGCATCAGATGCATCAGATGCAGCATGCAGAGTGGTTGAATGTTGGCCTGGGTGTCACATCCTCAGAGCAGAGCAGAAGCAGAAGAGCAACACATTTAATTTGGCCTCATGGTAACACATGCATAGCCACTTATTCAATTTGTCTTTGGCTCTGTCCCCCAAATAAACAAAACTCTCTATTTTGCAGCTCATGGTTTTTCTGGAGGCTGCAGAGAGGAAGCCAAACAGTAAATGACAAAAGAGTACAGAGAAGTCTGTACTGGGATTTAATAAATTGTTCCTTTTATCTGCAGGGTTTCGTGGAGATGCACAGCCGCAAATACAGGACAAAACTATGAGAGTAAAGTGAAGCAGAGGAGAGCGAGGTGACCGGCAAGATGAGATTATGAATGGTGAGAAAGCAGGAAAAGAGAATTAACAAGAGGTAGCAGGTATGGACGACAGACAGAACAGAGAAAATGAGAGAGAAGAAGAGGGGAGAGAGCAGGCAGAGAGGAGGATGAAGGACGACAAGTGATTGGGAAGAGGTCAGAGAGTAGATGAGATCAGAGGTTAAAGAGAACGAGATGAAGGGAGAATATGAGGGGTGAAGACGAGATGTGAGCGACATGAAAGGATAGTAGATGGAAGGTGAAAGGACAAAAAGAGGAGGAGGTGATGGGAGATGGAAGAATGGACAACAAAGCTCAGATGTGGGTAATGAAAAGTAGATAAGGCAAAAAATGCAATTATGTTTTGTAATAAAAGAGGCTTAAAGCTGCAGAGGTGGTGATTATTTTTATTACTGCTATTGCAGGTATCTACACTGATATGTTTGCTTTTCATATCAACAATAATTGAAGCCAAATGCTGAACCAGTAAATATGTAAATGACATGACTGAGCTGCAGCTGAAGATCAAATGTCTTTCAGTATTTCTGCACAGCAGCTACACAGAAGAAGACAAGCGGAAAGACGGCGGTAGATTTAAGAGATGCAGGAAAAAAAAATCAGAGACGCACAGTAAAACACGAGATGCCAGTCAGCCCTCCAGCAGCAGGGGTGGATCACCATGACATATTCATATTCCCCAGAGGATGAAACCTGCTGACTTTGGTAATCCCCTGACTTTTCATCCAGTGCAAATTTTGTTCCACACATTTCCATTTCCCAGTTTAGGAATCCCAAACATTTAACTGACCATGTGACCACCAGATCAACATGTTTCCACAGCTACTGAATGCACTGCCACGACATTTACATGTAACGACTGTTGAGTTTTCATCTAACACCATCATCAGGTCAGAAACGTCATTTGGCTCAGAGCAGAGGCTGGAATGTGATTCCCTGTGTTTCTTTAGGTATATCCGTTTAGGCTGCAGGGGTGATCTATTCAAGCCAAACCCAGACCGGATGTGTCAGATCTGCTCTGTATGCGGCTATCACAGTGGGGAACAAGTTGCCAGCTGTGACCACTGAAGCACCACGTGAGGCAAAGCACTGAACTACTAAAAATCCCCAACAGACTCTGTGGCTAGACCGTTCACTTTCACTCTTTTTAATGTCTGAGGTCCATAAAGCATTACAGGCATTAGATACAAACAAATCTGCAGGTCCTGACAAGCTCGATCCTCACTTTCTCAAACTGGCCGTAGACTTTATAGCAGAGCCTCTCACTCGCATCTTTAATCTGACCCTTTCTAGAAATGAGATTCCCAGCATATGGAAATCTGCCCATGTTTCCCCCTTGTTGAAAGGAGGGGATCCATCAGTTATCAATACCTACAGGCCGATCTCCAAACTCTGTGTTTTAGCCAAAGTTCTTGAGAAGTTAGTGAGTGAACAGCTGAAAGACTTTTTGGACACGAATGGTATTTTATCAAAACATCAGTCAGGTTTTAGAAAACAACACAGCAGAACAACGGCTGCTATTAAAGTGGTAAATGACATCATTCAGGCTTTGGATTGTAAAAAATATTGTGCAGCTCTTTTTATTGATTTATCAAAAGCTTTTGACACAGTTGATCATCTCATCCTGGCAGATAGACTATCCAGCATCGGCCTATCCAGACACGCTGTGGGCTGGTTTTCAAATTACCGGTCTGCCAGAACTCAGTGTGTTCAGTTTGCTGGATCGTCATCTTCCTTTCTCCCTGTGTCTAAAGGCGTCCCCCAGGGTCCCATACTAGGACCACTGCTGTCTAAAGGCGTCCCCCAGGGCCCCACACTAGGACCGCTGCTGTCTAAAGGCGTCCCCCAGGGTCCCACACTAGGACCGCTGCTGTCTAAAGGCGTCCCCCCAGGGTCCCACACTAGGACCGCTGCTGTCTAAAGGCGTCCCCCAGGGTCCCACACTAGGACCGCTGCTGTCTAAAGGCGTCCCCCAGGGTCCCACACTAGGACCGCTGCTGTCTAAAGGCGTCCCCCAGGGTCCCACACTAGGACCGCTGCTGTCTAAAGGCGTCCCCCAGGGTCCCACACTAGGACCGCTGCTGTCTAAAGGCGTCCCCTCAGGGTCCCACACTAGGACCGCTGCTGTCTAAAGGCGTCCCCCCAGGGTCCCACACTAGGACCGCTGCTGTCTAAAGGCGTCCCCCAGGGTCCCACACTAGGACCGCTGCTGTCTAAAGGCGTCCCCCAGGGTCCCACACTAGGACCGCTGCTGTCTAAAGGCGTCCCCCAGGGTCCCACACTAGGACCGCTGCTGTCTAAAGGCGTCCCCCAGGGTCCCACACTAGGACCGCTGCTGTCTAAAGGCGTCCCCCAGGGTCCCACACTAGGACCGCTGCTGTCTAAAGGCGTCCCCCAGGGTCCCACACTAGGACCGCTGCTGTCTAAAGGCGTCCCCCAGGGTCCCACACTAGGACCGCTGCTGTCTAAAGGCGTCCCCCAGGGTCCCACACTAGGACCGCTGCTGTCTAAAGGCGTCCCCCAGGGTCCCACACTAGGACCGCTGCTGTCTAAAGGCGTCCCCCAGGGTCCCACACTAGGACCGCTGCTGTCTAAAGGCGTCCCCCAGGGTCCCACACTAGGACCGCTGCTGTCTAAAGGCGTCCCCCAGGGTCCCACACTAGGACCGCTGCTGTCTAAAGGCGTCCCCCCAGGGTCCCACACTAGGACCGCTGCTGTCTAAGGCGTCCCCCAGGGTCCCACACTAGGACCGCTGCTGTCTAAAGGCGTCCCCCAGGGTCCCACACTAGGACCGCTGCTGTCTAAAGGCGTCCCCCAGGGTCCCACACTAGGACCGCTGCTGTCTAAAGGCGTCCCCCAGGGTCCCACACTAGGACCGCTGCTGTCTAAAGGCGTCCCCCAGGGCCCCACACTAGGACCGCTGCTGTCTAAAGGCGTCCCCCAGGGCCCCATACTAGGACCGCTGCTGTCTAAAGGCGTCCCCCAGGGCCCCATACTAGGACCGCTGCTGTCTAAAGGCGTCCCCCAGGGCTCCATCCTTGGTCCACTGCTATTCTCAATATATATAAACAATCTATGTGATGACTTATCAAATGCTGCTTTTCATTTTTATGCAGATGACACCGTCATCTATTGCTCATCTCCCTCAGTAGCACAGACCCTTGAATTCCTGCAGTCTGCATTTAATTTGGTTCAATCTCGTTTAACTCAACTTAAACTGGTGTTAAATGCAGAGAAATCCAAATTGATGCTTTTTTCAAACAGAAAAACACTACCATCTGATCTCCCCAGAGTCTCAACTGCTCAAGGGTTTCACATTGAACTGGTCCCAACTTATAAATACTTAGGGATCCTCATTGATCAAAACTTGACTTTCACCTCACATATTGACTATCTGGTGTCCAAATTGAAAATTAAATTGAGGTTCCTCTTTAGAAACAAATCCTGTTTCTCCCTCCAGGTGAGGAAATACCTTGTTTCAACAACATTTCTACCAGTATTGGATTATGGTGATCTGCTCTATATGAATGCACCTGACCAGAGCAAAAGAGGCTGGATACCACTGTGCGTTACGTTTTGTTACTGGCTGTGGAAATCTGGTGCACCATTGTTCCCTTTATGCTGCTGCTGGATGGACATCATTGTCTGTCCGCAGGTCTTCACACTGTGACTCTCATATATAAATGTCTCCTTGGACTGGTGCCTTCATATCTCAGTACATACTTGTGTACAAACCACAGTCAATATGGCCTTCGCTCTCCAATGTTCTACAGATGTTGGTCCCAAAGGTCAGAACGGAAAAAAGCGTTTAAATATGCTGCTCGGTTCTCGTGGAACGTTATGCAGAAGGACCTGAAACTGTCAGAACTTATCACTGTGGGAGAATTTAAGTCCATTTTAAATAATCCAGAAAACAGCACTATTGGTCGCTGTAACTGCTCCTACTTCTTCATTGATTTATTTTAATATTACCGGTTTTGCAGCACAGCTCTTTGTTTGTACATATCACTGCTCATATACTTGTTTAATGGTCTATGGTGTGTGATTGCTGTACTGTCTTTTTATTGTTTTCTTTATATTTTTTCTTTATTTAGAAATAACTTTCTCTGCTGCCCTCTTGCCAGGCACTCTTGAAAAGAGATTTTAATCTCAATGAGTTTTCTCACCTGTTAAATAAAGGATATAAATAAATAAATAAATAAAAATCACATTAAAACCCTGGTGGCCATATGCAAATGTAGTTATGTTTTTATTATTTTATTTTAGGCTTTTTTATTTGTTTTTCTTCTTTTAATTTTCTCTTTAATTTTTTTTTTACTTTATTATCTTGAACATGTTTTAATTGTATTTTTTTGTTATATTCTTGTTATACGTTATTTTTTATGTGTGCATGGATGAGTAGCTGCTTCCTCGATACAGCTGAAGAATCTCTCCAATACTTCGATCTATGACCAAAAAGAGCAAAACTAATGACATTCCCATCAGCCCCGGCTGTGCTTTATGTAGTGTGATAGCATACCAGCATTTGCTAATTAGCACTGAACTAAGAGGGTTGCTGTACCTGGTAATCAGCATGTTAACATCATTTCTGCTTGCAATTATTTATCCTAGACTTCTGCTTTCAGAGCTAGTTACTAAATAAATTTTTACTAAAATTAATAATAATCAAATGCAGAGACAGTTTTTAATATGATCAAGAGAGATATATTTATATAGTCTTATAATTACAACCATGATGCTGCTGTGGTCGAGACAAACTGAGTTTGATTCTGGTTTAAAGAATGAATGCAGCTCATTTATGAAGCATTTAAGGTTCATTTTACTTAGTTTTTTCCTTTCCTGCAGCAAACGTTGATTTGATTGCTGCTGAGCTGCTCTTGGGCTGTAAGTACTGCTGAGCAGCATTAATTACAGCAGAATACACTGTACACTGCTTCGGCCAGCGAGATTGTATAGTAATCTGACGTAGGCCAACATGAAATCACAGTCGACCTAAAGTCCACATTTAATTTTCCCGTGTGTTTATAACAAAGGATCAATCCATTCAGGCTATGGGGATACTGAATCTTTGGTTTCTCAAATAAATCATGAAACATTGCCTGTTCTGGTATAAATATCAGCCTATTAATAAAAGTGAAATAAACTAGAATAAAAAATTAAATAAAGTGTGATTTCAATCAATCTGCTTAGTGTGTGTAGACTAGTCGACTATCGGAGCAGCACAGTGGTGAGAGCCTCAGAAAGGCTAATTAACAACTGCTCAGATTTGATTTTGCTGTTTTTCTATAGATACATAGAGTTTAAATGGGGGGGGGGGGGGGGGGTCACAGAGTAAAGAACAAAATGATTTGATGCTAAAAATAAAAACATGATGTTTTTGTCCACACCGTCCAGTCTCAGTCTGCGCTAGAAATACTGTTATCTGAATACCGAGGCAGTTATATGAGCGACTACTCATCTACCTACTGATCTCAGGTTTTAGACCTGGTCTTCAGCGTTTTAACATTCAGCATGAGATGACGAGCATCGAGAAAACTAGAAACGAGAAACGAGAAAAGTAGCTTGAATCTTTGCAGCAGGCTGAGGATGGAGGTGTCACTGGAACATTTCAGAACAAGCTTCCTGGGGTGACTGTTTGAGCATTCAAGTGTAAAGAGGAGCAGGGAGCTGACGCAACCCTGCGGGGCAACTTTGCTGATTGATCTGCGCTCTGAGAGGGTGTTATTGATTCTTACCTGCTGACTTCAATTGATTAAAAAAGTGTTGACATCTGGCTCAGTTTTGGGATGAGGAGACGTTGAAGGGGTTGAATCAATAAATAAAATCTGTGCATATGCTCGTGGGCATTCCAGGTGGGTGATGCTGGTGATGGCTTCATCAGTTCCTCTTCCCTGCCTATCAGCAAACCGGCTGGGTGCCAAATTAACCTCTGCCTTAAGCATAGACAGCATGTATTTCTCCAAACTTTTCATCCCGATTGAAGTCGGGGCCACAGGTCTAAAATCATTGTCATCAGCTGGACGGTTAGCTACAGGAGCTGTGGAGGATGTTTTCCAGAGGGCGGGAACAATGAGGGAATCCACGGACCGCTGGAAGATGGGGCACCGAGCTGCCTTTGAGAGCAGTGGCCTTTTCAGTACACAGGTTTAAAGATGGACTGAATCCTTGAACCAGCTCTTAAAGCACTGGACAAGAACGCTAATAAAATATTACTGATCAGTACAGCCTTTATTGTTTCCTTTATGTTCTGTTAGTTTACAAGGTGTCTTGTTTGTAGACCAGAGACTGGACCAAGCCCAGATTTGACCACAGCTTGGGGGCAAACAGCCTCGCTCTGAAAACCTTCTCCAACTGTTCAAAGTGTGAAAGTGTTTCAATAATTCCAGCAGAGAGCAAGAAAATGAGAAACCATTGAAAGTGATCACTCACCTATAGTTCTCCCGGTGTTATTGAGTCAGTATGTTCAGGCACACAACAAACTCATCACTAGGACATGAAGTATTACTGTATATTGCACCAACAATGAAACAACCGTGTTCTACCAGATCTGCTGCTGTTAACCATATTTTCTGCCGTGGGCTGGCGTTGACCTGTAGGCGGCTACGTGGCGGGCGGCGCTCGTGGCGGGCGCGGCGGCTACGTGCCGGCTACGCGGCGGTACGCGGCGGCTACGTGGCGGCTACGCGGCGGTACGCGGCGGCTACGTGGCGGTACGCGGCGGCTACGTGGCGGTACGCGGCGGCTACGTGGCGGCTACGTGGCGGCTACGCGGCGGTACGCGGCGGTACGCGGCGGGTACGCGGGGCTACGCGGCGGCTACGTGGCGGTACGTGGCGGCTACGTGGCGGCTACGTGGCGGTACGCGGCGGCTTGGGGGCTACCCGGCGGTACGCGGCGGCTACGTGGCGGTACGCGCCGGCTACGCGGCGGTACGCGGCGGCGCACCTCTCAGATGTTGACAAAACCTGCAATAATTACCATACGATGATGGAAGTGTCCTGCAGCCCTCTGAGAGGCTTTCAGCTCCTTTTCATTCTGTCGTACAATATATGCAACGCCGTTTGAAAGCCTGGTCGCCTGCACTTACACCAGCTTCACACCGCAGTTCAGTTTACGATAAGGGCTCATAAAGCGTTTTTTATCATTCTTCATATCTTTTCTGGGATGCAGCTTGTTTCCCGTGTTGTTGTGAACAGACATGTTCATGGTGATGTGATATGGTGAAAGTTTCCAGCCTCCATCACTGCTACGTAGAGTCTAATATAAGATAAGATAAGATAAGATAAGATAAAATTCCTTTATTAGTCCCACAGTGGGGAAATTCACACATTACAGCAGCAAAGTGGATAGTACAATAAAAGACAAGACATATAGAATTAAAAACAGTATTAATACAAATAAAATAAATTAGTATATACATAATAGAAAAGTAAAGCCAGAAATGTGTCCATCATATCAATAAATAATTGTCCAGTTACTATGATTTGAGCAGATGATATAATTGTACATATGAGTCCTTATTGCACTTATGTCCGGTGAGTTTGTTGTGAATGTGTATGTGGTCTACTGGGAGCAGTGCTGCTTGGATATTTAACTAGCAAGGAGGGGTAGACAATAAATTAGGTTAGCAATATGATATTATTTATTTATTGCATGATAATAAATTGGCCATATTGTGTTATTATTTTATAACATATCCACTAAAACAAACAACAGGTATTGTTGATGCTCTTGTTTTTGTATGTACATTTTGTGTGATGTAATAAATAAAAGAAGAAAACAGCAGTTTGATTATTATTATGATGGTAATATTACCATATGTGGCATTAATGAGGAATCTGTTATGTTCACTGTGGCAGCTTTAAAAAGTGAAGCATGCTGTGCATCGGAGGATTTCACTCAGTACTGTGGTGTTCATTGTGAGAGATGAGAAGACGACACTGCCGGTTGTCCTGTGTTCTGGTGCATATAATCTATATATATAGATATAATAATATCCCGAATATCCCTCCGGGGATTAATAAAGGTTCATCTTATCTTATCTTAATGATATAATGTCCTGCAGGCACCATCTAACGTGAGCATAACGGTTCATTCTTGACCTGGGAAATTTTTCAAAATCATCTTAAATCAACATTCCCTCACTGTCTTTTCAGTCACATCTTCCATCTTCGAGCTACGCATGAATGTTTTAATCAGTCACTCTTACTAACAGTATTATTTTCATTTTTTAATGTTGTTGATGATGAAGACTATGAGATGTGACTGAAAGCTTTAGAAACGATTAACTAACTCATCAATACTATATTTAGGCAAACTCTACCTGTACAAAGGTAATAATGTTCAGCTGTTGTTAATTAACATGTTAATGTGTATTATTGAAGTGTTCTTGGTGTTGCTGCACTGGACTGCATTAAAATCTGTTTCTGATATTCATATATGTAATTGGGATGGGCAAACATTAGAAACCCCCTCAGTGTAAAACGCTGCAGCCCACAGCACTGCACACTACAACCTCAAAAAATATACAGCTCAATTACTGTTTTTTATTAATAAGGTTAAATCAAAACTGAACATTATTATCTTTGCATATGTTTACACGGTTACACGGTTATGTGGCTGTTGTATTGGGTTGCATTGTATTTTACAGGTGAACTTAATAAAGTGGCCACACGGGGAATACCAGAGAAAACACCTAATATAGTCAATCAGCAACATGCTGGCACAGTGTTATTAGAAGCTACTATTAAAATCATTATTATATATAAATATCATCCATCCATCCATCCATCCATCCATCATCAACCGCTTATCCCGTTAGGGGTCTCGGGGGTCTGGAGCCGATCCCAGCTGGGCGAAGGCGGGTTCACCTGGACGGGTCTCCAGTCCATCACAGGACACATAGAGACAGACAACCATTCACACTCACATTCACACCGACAGGACATTTAGAGTCATCAATTAACCTAAACAGGATGTCTTTGGACTGTGGGAGGAAGCAAACTCCAAACAGAAGAGTCCCAAGCCGGAATCGAACCTGCGACCCTGTAGCTGTGAGGCAACAGCGCTAACCACTGCACCACTGTATATAAATATCATTATAACATAATTACATATTTCTCCTCAATATACTGTATGCTCACACAGGACATCACTATTTGTTTTACAAAATGACTTTATTTAACTTACAATACTGCATTTCTCTTTTATGCAGTACTGGTTGGTGAAACCTTTATGTCATTATGGTCCATTAATTTCAGGTAATGGACGCCTTATACTGCACATAAAGAAACTTTTGTCACAAGTGATGTGAGGACACTGATGAGTCCCATCTGTGTCCTCAGGCATCACTCAGAGACTGTCAGGGACACGAAGTAAACCAGCATCATTATGGAAATGAGGAGTATGTAAGACACATCCAGCCAGTTAGTCTGCATGTGTTGTAGAAATGCTTTATTACATAAAGATACCCATATGTTTCCAACATTTTCAGCATCTTTATGATTCGGCCGACGATGGCACGAAGCTGAGTGAATGAATAATGAAACCAGCAGTAAAATGAGTGGGTGTTAATGGTTCAGCATCACTCAGACAGACTGACACACTTGGTGACGCGTTGCCGTTTCTCTAAGATCTTCAGAAATCTGTGTGGGTAGTTGTCACAGAAATATGAAAAACAACTTGATTTAAAAAGAGTAAAGGAGATTAACCAGACAAATGTTAAGGCCCAGTCCAGGTCCAATACGACCCTGTTTCATCCCAGTGATCATGAAGAGCTCACAGCGCAGGCCATGACTGCACACTGTTAAGATAAGATAAGATAAGATGAACCTGAAAAATGATTAGACGCACTAATGCAGACTGTGAACATGGGGCATCAACTTGAGATGAGTTTAGATTTTAGAAAAATCTAAATCTTTGAAATGTTAATGATGAACTTTAATGTGGTTTTAGTTCAGTGAGGATGATCAGCTGTTTGTTGAATCTGTGTCTTGCTTCTTTTTCTGCACAAACCCAGTGAATCTGAGCCAAAATCTACTTACATGAACATAAATCTCTGCTGCAGAAAACATTTCTCCTCACTCTGTAAAGGCTGACGTTTTCAATAGCCTTTGCTTTTTCGTTACTTACTCGTGGGAGAATTTTACAGACACACAGCTGCCTTCACTTTGCAAAGACATTAAATTCATTACTGAGAAAAATTACAAAACCACACTCTGCTATTAAAATATGGAAATCAACAGCCCACATATGGCATCACCGGGGTGCTGTGGCACATGGCGACTCTCACAGACGTGCACTTAAGGGAAACACTTGAGTTATGCACTAGAGATGTTAATACAAACATGTTATAGTTATATAATGCAGCGTAATTACAAAAGAGCGGCAGCTCCAAGAATACAATGTGTGGTAATTATGAATTTGAGGAAGAATGAGGCTAAGAAAGCATTAAGATTTAACTTTATTACCTGAACATTCCCTCTTATTGTTTCTCTAGAGAGCTTTCTGTCACGGTTATGGACTTTTATGTTAGTTAGGCTTTTGATTAGTTTATTATTTGGTCCTGTTTTGTTGTACTGAGTTTCTGTTCTAGTGTATTGTTTGTGTTTCACTCACTGTTCTGGTCCTGGTGTCTTGTCTTTGGTTGTTTCCTGTTTTATTTTGAAAGTCTTGCATCTCTGTGTTGTTTCAGCTTTACTTCCTGTCTTTGTCTGTTTTTCCCTCCTTCTTTGATTGTCTGCTCCGCCCTGATTGTTTCCACCTGGTTGTCCACCTGTGTGTCATCACCCTCTCTATTTAAACCACTCCTTTTCTCTCCGTTCTTGTCGGCTCATTTGTTCAGTTTCCATGTTCTCCCTGTGCTCTGTTTTCCTATAATTTACATTCGTGTCCCTCCTCGTGTGTTTTCCTGGACTCCCTGTTAGACTCCCTTCTCTTCCGTGTAACTTGGTGTTTCTTTCCTCTGGTAGGTTCTCGTACTCTGTTTAAAGGTTTCCTCGTGTACTTCTAGTTGTCCGGTGTCTCACTGAGTATTTTAGGTTTAGGGTTTATTCTACTTTATGGGTTCTTGGTTTTCTTGCGGTAACCTTATGTTTAGTTATTTAGTTTTCCTGTGTTTAGTTAATGATTCTTTTGAGTATCAGTTTATGTTTTTTTGTATTACTATTAGTGATTGGGTTTCAGTCATTGATTAAAGACTCGCCTTTTGTTTAAATTCATCCGTGTGTGTGTTGTCTGCGTCTGGGGTTTCTCTCTCTCTCTCTCTTTCTCTCTTTCTTTGCTACTCTCCCAGCAAAACCTGACACTTTCTGGGAATTTGAAATGTCACATATTGTAAATGTGAGGTTTACGTGTCTTTTTTAATTATAAAGACAGTTTAAGTGCTCTGTTGAGTGCTCAGTCCAAAGGACACAAGTTTCAACTAGAGCCGCAAAAACTGTTTACACGTTAGTTTAAAAAATAAAAGTCCTGGACACGGGACATCCTGCACAAACCCGCCATTGTGAAATAGCCAAGTTACCGTCAACAGCAGCCGCAATTATGAATTCACTCGCCTCAAAACTGTGGCGTACGCTACAGACTACTCCGAGTGCAGTCGCTCCTCTGTTTGGTTGCTGATGAAATGATTTAGCAAGTGTACCGCTGAAGATGATGCCATTGCAGTTTAACGTGCCATCGCTATGGTGATCAGCTGGGAATCGCGCCTACACTGAGGGGGTAATATCCACAGTGGAAACACGGCATATGGAAACGGACCGGTGCCGAAGCTGTAACATGCAGAAGAAACAGGAAGAGACTCAACATGAAACTTCCTAGTTGTAGCTTTAATTTGAAATTCATTGAAATGTTTCCTGTGTCACCAGCTGTATCATTCAGTCCCACTAAGGTTACCAACGATACCATATTATTGTTCAATAAACACGCTGTGATATTGAAATCCAGTGTTGTTTATCTCTTTATTTAGACAAGCATTTAGTTTCCTTCACATCTTCCAGACCTGCTGCTGTGCTGCACTGCATGTACCGTGTGTCCTCATGTTGTTAAAATTAAGGCTGAGTAAATGAAGTTCAGTTTAGGTTTCGCATTTTTCTAGCTACAGTGTGAGTAAGCAAGAAAGGTCGAGCACTGATAGGTTGTGAATATCACGTCTGAAGCATCAGAGTAAACCTGGTGTGACCCTCAGATTTAAATCCTATAATATCTGTTTGACTTGAATCAAAGAAAGGAAATAAATAGTGTCCAGTATAGAAACTATATCCCCCACCCCTCTATTAATCTGCTCCCATCCCTGTTGGTGGGTGTGATGACCCCTGGTCTCATCTGAGGATTCGACCCGTTAACACCTGGCCCAGGTGTTAACGGGTCGAATCCACCCCTGCAGCAGCTCTTTCGCTCTCACTCTGTTTCTCCGTTTAGGACGCCGTTACTTCATACAGGTGTTAGATGTTGAGTCAGTGCCGTCTTTTCCACATGAGACAGAAATGGAGGTTGCAGTTTTGCACGGTCTTGATCTGGGCCAAAGTGCACAGAAACTCGACACAGGCCATTTCGGTGGACTATGACACTAAAATAGAAATAATTCTGTCAGGTTGACAGCGAAACGTAACTTTGCTGCCAGACGCTGGAGCTAACGCTTGTCTTTCACCCTGGTCTTCCTGTGCCGCTCCATTATGTTGTGCTGGATTGCGAGCTGGTACGGGGCGTCGCTCCGGTCAGGACGGGGTTAATGACCCTAACCCTAACCCCAGGACGGGGTTAATGACCTGACTGGAAGTTCTGTGTGGGCTGATGCGCCGCCACCTGTGTTTCTTTCCAGACCGATAGCTGAATGAGAGCAGCTCGATGGGATTCCCAGGGGTTTCCTCACCAACAGCTGCAGTCTTCTAGGAGCGCTGCAGCTGCAGGTCATCTTCCCGTGTGATCAGTGATGCCCACGAAGCAGCCTGCAGCCTGGAGGCCACGGCGGGTCACAGGAGGTGTGAACATTGCCACAGCCAAGGCCAACGAAAGGACACACCCTGGAAATGGATGTGATGTAGCTTTCTGCCTGCAGCTGGACATTCAAAATCAAGCATGAAAACATGCAGATGATGTAAATATTATAAAGATAGATAGATGAAATGTTCACTATAATGTTTTACTATACGCTAATTTATCCCTGTTAATTATGTTGTTTGGTCAAACAGCACTGCGTCTTGGCCGAGTCGACGTCTTTCTCTTTGAAGAAATCTCTTTATCATCATTTTGCCAAGAAGATTTAAGTTTCCAGTATAATCTTTGACTGTTGAAGGAAAAAAAAGGACAAACTTTAATAAAATCTGGTTCTCCCATGGTGAAAGAAAGAAAGAAAATAGCTTTGCTTGTTGCCATAGGAACCTGAAATGAGATAACTGGCAGAAAATAGCCGGCTAGAAATCTCTATTAAATATTTATAAAGTTCAGTTAACTCATTTTTAATGCAACAGACAAATAATATGGTACAAAATCGTTATCAGCCCCTCTTTGCCAATCACTTTCATGCAAATTAAAATAAATCAGAATCACCATCAAGTACAGCTTGTGTCTCCTTTTTTTTAAGAGTAAATAATTGTATAGATATCTATAAAAAGCACATGCTGAGTGTCTGTGTACCGATGAAGAAATATATTTATTTACTTTTTTATTAACCAAAGAGTTCATTGGAAACTAATGACATCATTTGTATTATACTGCAGAGATGCTGAACAAGTCCTTGAAGAAAACCTGCTTTGCTGTAATGTTCTGGCGTGTGCTTTATTCATAATGACTGTAATCACATCTTTTAAACCCCGCTCTATGTCCAGCCATTACACAAATCGCTGTATTAAAGAAATGTCAACATAAGAGTTGGACTGAGGAGGACACAGAGGAGCAGTTTAGATAGTAAAACAGCACAAATCTGCAGCTCCATGTTGTAAAATGACCAGTTAAACTTTAAACTGTGGACTGGTGATGGTGGTTATGGATGTGTTTGTCTAAAAGCATTACATTAATGTCCAAAATAACACCTTCACTTGATCACAATGTGTTGCAAAGAGCTGCAGTGCAGTCCAATAAAAGTTCAGCTGGTCTCAGCTTTTTCTGGGGGTTTGCATTGTGTCATTTACCCACTGTGACACCTGAAAACCCAAAAAGCAGAGTCAGACTTTATTCTGAGTTGGCTTTGAAATTTACTAATATGGAGAAAAACAAGTAACTACAATTGATGACAAAATAATTCAGACCAGAACATTCTGCTAACAGTTCATACTCAATAACATTTGATCTATAAGGCCGATTATCAATTTCAGTGAAAAATACCCACTTTGATGTGTTCACACACCTAAAGTTTGATATTATCTAATTCGCCGAAAATTGTGTTTGTAGCCTCAAACATTTTTAAGGATTTAAAGAAATAGTCACTTTGGGAAATACACAGTTCATGGTTTGGCCAACAGTCACTGCACCCAGCAAAGAAACACACAACGCCGACTAAAGCACAACTCAACACATGATGTGTAATCTGCTGGAAGGTGAATTTCACTATGGGACCGAGTCAGACGAGCTGTTTTCACTTATTTCCAGTCCTTATGCTAAGCTAAGATAATGTGCTTTGAACATTTCATGGCTCCAGCTTCATATTTATCGTATGGACATGAGAGTGAGGTCTCAATCTCATCTAACTCAAAGACAGTGGATAACAACAGTTCATCAATTCACCACACAGACACGAACCGACATCTGTTGTTTCTGACAACGACGCGCCAAAATCATACTGAAGAGAGCAGCAGTGAAACAGAAATAGTCATTGTGTCATTGGAAGCGACTTCGAAAAGCTGCGTCCATCCATCAGTAATCATATTTATCTCAAAGTGAACTGAATTAACATATTTAATGTTGGCGGTGGACAAAAAGTTTCATCACCTGATGTCAAAGTTTTACTGACAGTCAAGAAGTTCATTAAAAACTCAACAGCCTTTTCTCTCAGACTTACAATCATTATTACTGCTTGTTCCAACAAACCGAGCACCTTTAAGACTGGATGGAGGTTGTTGAGGGAGAAGTCGTCTCAGCTGTGCTATTGATTGAATTATGAGGACGTAATCAGGTCACACGCCGTCATTGTGAGGACAGAAAACAGCGCGCTCATGAGGTGAATCATTTATTATTACACAGAAATAATATTTGCATCCTCCATATATCAAGCCAAATCCAGAATCGTATTTTAAGCCCAACCATGATGTTTGTCCTAAAACTAAATAAGTGGTTTTGTTACTTAAAGGCCACGGTCCATCTCACAGTAACGACATGGCGGCAAATGACACGCAGAAAGCTGTTACACCTTCCCAGAGGACTGAGTCGGTTTTTATGTTCCTCAAATTTAAAACATGATTTCTTGTGCTGGACAATGGATGGATCACCAAAGAGAAAGGCAAAAATCAATGGATACCAATAAAATAAGAATAAATTGTGAATATCAGAATCAGAAAAATCTTTATTACCAAGTAAGTTTGCACATACGAGGAATTTGTCTTGGTTTTTTGGTTCTTTCATGTGAATATGAACAAACATAAGTTTGTGTCTCGCGTTGCTTTTAGCCATGATCCTGATCTTTCCTGAATCTATCCCAGGTCTCAGTAGCCTTAACATCAGCAGATCAGAAACTGTCAAAGTGATCAATGAGACAGGATACTGACCAGTTAATCTGGATAAGATGGTCATTTATCTTTATTCTGCTTGTCCTTTCATTTCCATTTACCTTGCCCTCCAAAAGGATATAATTGACTGTTATTCACATTCTGGATACGCTCGAATGAGGCCAAATTATCTTTACAGAAGTACGGTGTCCTGAAACTACATGTCCCACAATGCATCTCCATGTTGTTCCAAGAAGCGTCTCAGTATCACTGGTTTCCAGCAGCGGTGCTCTAACCGAGTGATGGAGTCATAAAATAATCTGAACAGAACCAAAATGTCCCAGAAAAGCAAAGTTGGAGCAGAGGGAAGGACAGAAAGAGGATCCATGTTAGTGGTTGATGGAGACCAGCCGGTATGTCTTCTTTACTACGAGGCAGTAAAACACTGTCACACCACTGTCATCTACCACATGATCTCAGCTGATCAGCTGTTGATCACTAACAGTTTATACGCCACAGACTGAACGTTAGATCAGAGCTCATTGATCTGTTGGACTAGAGTTCTGCCCCTCTCAACTCCCACCACAAAGTTTATATATAACAGTTTATACGCCACAACTGAACGTTAGATCATTTTTTTTTTTTTCCCCCCTCTCCTCCCCCACAAATTTTATATATAACAGTTTATACCCACAACTCTTAGATCAGAGCTCATTGATCTGTTGGACTAGAGTTCTGCCCCTCTCAACTCCCACCACAAAGTTACACTAAGCTAATGGAATAAACTGGGTTTGATAATAAAAAAAGACCTTTATTAATCACTAGAGGATGATTTTGATCTCTAATTGATGAGTAATGATGAGGGTTTCTAATCTCATCAATTCATGGATTTATGTTATAATAACATAGAAATGTGAGTGTGTGTCCACATACAGTGTTTTTGTGTCTATGTGCTGCAGATATATTGATTACTGAACTCATTTTTTAAAGTCATTGTTCAATATTTCTGATTGCAGTTATTTTTCCTAGCCTTCTGCTTTCAGAGCTAGTTAATAAATAAATTATTATTAAATCTAATATTAATCAAATGCAGAGGCAATGTTGTAATATGAGTAGATATATTGATGTAGTCTTACAGTTACATCCCTGATGCTGCTGTGGTCTGGATCAGACTGGGTCTGACAGCCCTGGACTACAGTCTGTATCCTCAGAGACCCTCCATCTCCACCTCCTGCTGCTGGGTGTTGGTGTTTGCTTTGGCGGCGGAGTCGGCTGCCGGCGGTCTGCCGGGTCCCCGTCTCACCGGTGCTGGGATGTTTAATGAGCCTCGTTCTGAGGGAACGAGACCTCAGATGCTCCGTGTGAGTCGGAGCACTGCTGTGATTTAATGAGCCGGTGTCTCAGACTAAATATCACTTTTATCCTCATACTGAAAACGTCAGGAATTCTTTGCCAACTTTATTTTAGCTTTCATCTCACTACCTAACTGCAGCTCCGCAGGTCTGTGTTTTCTCACTCTGCCGCCTCGCCCTCGGTTCTTCTTCTTCTTTTATCCAGCAGCAGCCTGCCTCATCTTCAGTTTGTGGATTCACTCTCATCACCGTGATCAAAACTGGTAGTCTGACACTGTACTCACTGAGAGCTAGTCCATCTGGACAAATACAGATGTGAAACCTCTGTCAGGGAAGGACCATCACTGTAGGCTGTGTGACATGTTTTAGTGTAAAACCTAATATTCATTATAATAGCCAGAATTACACTTTGACATCTTACTTCAGGAAAAACACAACAGGTGAACATCTTAAAACTTTTAATTACTGCATATCTTTTAGTCCTTTTTAGGGGGGTCCAGGGGGTCTTTAGGGGGTCCAGGTGGTCTTTAGGGGGTCCAGGAGGTCTTTAGGGGGTCCAGGGGGTCTTTAGGGGGTCTTTGGGGGGTCCAGGGGGTCTTTAGGGGGTCCAGGGGGTCTTTAGGGGGTCTTTAGGGGGTCCAGGGGGTCTTTAGGGGGTCCAGGGGGTCCAGGGGGTCTTTAGGGGGTCCAGGTGGTCTTTAGGGGGTCCAGGGGGTCTTTAGGGGGTCTTTAGGGGGTCCAGGGGGTCTTTAGGGGGTCTTTAGGGGGTCCAGGGGGTCTTTAGGGGAGACAGCAGGTCAACAGTAGATGTCTCACATTAATGGTGAACATCATCTGACAGCTGGAGATTAATCTGAGATGCTGCTCAGCTCTGAGGGTCACGTTCTTCTAGTTAATAATCAGAAATAAACATGAATTAATTAGTATGTTTACAATGAATTAAGTGTAAGTAATAAGTGTATAAGGGTTTAGGACATGATGATAGATATGAATATGATGTCCATCCACATACCCCATTACCTCCTTCTCCTCCTTCTCTCCTTTCATCTCCTGTCTTCCCTCCTTCCTGCCCTCACTGTTCGGTCCCAGCTCCTCACGTTCACGCCTCCTTCCAAGAAACTGATATCCTGCTGATTTCATACTCATTTCTTTCCTGCCTCCTTGTTCCAGGTTGTTTTTTATTCCCCTTGGTTTCAGCAGACCACAAACTCAGCATCTATCATCTGTACGTCCAGTGCTGGTCTGAAATAATCAGCCTCATTCTAACACACAAACCCTCCTCTTTTTTGAAAGATTCGCTACGATATGCGTGTAAACAGCATGATTTCTCACAGTAACCTGCTTTCTTGTGTAGATGCAGTGCATTGCCACACTCTCTCTTCAACCTTTGTCCAGTTACATGAAGCTTTGTTGGCATAAACCAACGGTCAAATCTATTCAGGACACGATTAAGTAACAACAGGAGGAGAATCTCAAACACTGATAAACATCCACAAATTTGTCCATCCACCCACCCACCCATCCGTCCATCCACCCATTCATCCATCCACCCACCCACCCATTCATCCATCCATCCACCCATCCATCCATCCACCAGCTCCGACATCATTCTCCAGCTCCTCTTGGGTCCCAAAATGACCGTGTCCTCTCAACTGGATGCACCCAATCACCCACAGCCAGCCTGCAAAACACAATAAGTGACTGACTCATGATGACTGATGAGGGTTGGACCTTAAATCGACAGCATGTCCACATTTATGCAAACGTCACAACAGCCGGGCCAATCTGCCCGTTGATTTCCATTTTATCCATAAAATTTTACAGCAGAGAACACTCAGTATTCCCACAATGTTTCCTCTCCAAAGTCAAATCAACTTGCTGCCAGTCTAATTAGTTAATTACATTACGCTGTATATCATTTTATTTAATTTTTAAAGCAGCATTCTCCTTTTCTTTACCCTCTCTTTATCTCTCCTCTCTTTTCTTGCCTCTGTCTCTCTGTCCTTGGTAGGATTTCATGTTTTCTCTTCCTCTTATCGCTCATTATGAAATCATGGGCCTCTCTGCCGAGCCTGCCTTGTCTGTAAATCCATGATTATTAGATCCAAAACCCAGCCAGCTAAATGCATTAACAGGACCCAGATAGCTCTGTGCTTCACTGTCAACCCTGCCGGATGGATGGAGGGAGGGACAGAAATGACTAGAGCGATGGAAGAAAGCAGCCGAGCGAGGTAATCACACAATGTAATAGACTGTGCTGATGCTCAGACACCATCTTGTTACTGTTTTCCTCTGTTGAGGAAATACCAGGCACCACCCACCAGCCAATAGGAATGCTGTCTTTCTCTGGAATGATCTGTGATTGGTCAAAGTCTCCCGTCATGAGCTAGATGTTTTAAAACCTGAAAACAGCCATTAGGAGGTGCAGAAGTCTAGTTTCTTCTCAGAACACTTGAATTACAATATGCTGAATTATTATTATGGGAATTTTGCCCAATGATGCCAAAAACTGTCTGCATACTGAAGCTTTAACATCCAAGCATAAACCACATTGTTTTGGTTATGAAAAAAGTTTAGATTCTTTCCAACCTTTTGCTTCCTATTTCCGGTTGAATTGACGTTCATGTTTCAACATTTATGGTGGTGAAGTAGTCTGTACTGTCATTTACCCCCCAATCAGAACGAAGGAGTTCCATCCATCCATCCATCCATCCATCCATCGTCAACCTCTTATCCCGTTGGGGGTCTCGGGGGTCTGGAGCCGACCCCAGCTGGCGTTGGGCGAAGGCAGGTTCACCTGGACAGGTCTCCAGTCCACCACAGGACACATAGAGACAGACAACCGTTCACACTCACATTCACACCTACAGGACATTTAGAGTCACCAGTTAGCCTGCATGTCTTTGGACTGTGGGGGGAAACCGGAGCACCCGGAGAAAATCCACACTACCACGGGGAGAACATGCAAACTCCACACAGAAGAGTCCCAAGGATTTGAACCTGTGACCCTGTGAACTCCCACAAGTCTCTCAAAAGTCTATATCATGCAGTTCCCCTTTTTTTCCCCCTTTTCTCTTATTAGGGGGCCCCCGTTACCGGGCAAGGCCCCCTTTCTCCCTTTTTCACCCCCCTTTTGCCCCCCCTCCCCCCCCCTCCTTTTAAAAAAAATTTCCACCGGTGCTTTTCCTTCCACTTACCTTTTTGTGATGGGGAAAAATTTTTTATTTAATGCCTGAAAACTAAAACCCAGACTCCAAAACATTTGAGAAGAAGGGACAACATAAGTCCTGGTCCTTTTTGGACGGTGGGACGTACAAGTCTTATTTGGACAGTGCCTCCAATGATCGGCAAATGGTGTTCTTCAAGTTGGAAAGGAGTATCAAAGTGTCTTGGTCCAAGTCTCTGTGACAGATGTGCTGTGGCAGATCTCAGTCAGGAACCAGGCACACTGAAAGCTGCAATCCCAGCGATGCAGAGAGCATCATCATGAGATTTAAAGATGGTTACCATTTGGCAAGGAAACATGTCTCCTCGTCTTCGGTCACCTGCTGTACGGTGAGCTCATGATGACAAACAGGAAACAGAAGAAGAAGAGAGGTTTAATCCTACACCACCCAAGTATCTGAAGCACTGCTGACTGTTCGGAGGCTGGTTGCCATGGTGCACCAGATGGCACAATCCAGCTGTTTGGCTTCTTATCACAGTATGACGGAGGCTTCACTGACTTGTTAATGTTAAACTTCATGGTGTGAACAATTATATTCCCCAGTTTGAGTCCAGTCCCATGTTGAAAACATTGTTTAACTGGAAAGAGGAAACTAATTGATTCCTGAGGGAATGCACATGCAGCGATTCATATAGACACGGAAACTCGTTTCAGACTCACCAGACCAGATTCCCAATATAACGCTGACAGCGACGCCATGTCAACACAGTGAAGAATGCCTTTTAATTTAACGAGGAGCCGCGAGGCGTGTTTGTCCTCCTCCCATAATGATCTCTAGAAGTTTTAAAACAGCAAATCCATATTTTAGAAGCTCCTCAACTCTAAATAAAAAAAAAAAAAAAAATCAATCCTCAACTTCCATTTTTTACATTTTAATGTTTCACAACCCCAGTAGTCGAACACTTTCAAAAGATGATGTTCAAGGCAAAATGACAAAGAGCTCTCTAATACTTGGATTTAACAGGATTTCATTTCTGGACAAAATGACGAGAGAAGAATGAAGTCATCTGTCAGTCGGCATCTGCAGCATCTGCAGAGACACTTTGAGGAGATTTGCACCAAAACTCCTGCAGAACACTTTTTGCTAAATCAGGTCAGTGTAGACATGAGTTTTATTGTGTGATCTCGAGTCTGTTAAAAATCATCCAAGTGCTTTGATTGATTCTGTTTTCAAATTCTGGCGTCTGATAAAACAGACAAAGAGAAATGGAAAGAAAGATAAAATCAGCATGCGATTATGAAGAATAAATAAATCAGCAGCTCTCAGCTTTGACAGCGTGATGGTCAGACACATGTCGCCGTGAGCGAGCAGCCTTTTCTGGATTATTGTAAATACTTAATGATGTCTGCATGAACTGAATAACGAATGCTGTGATCAGTAACTCGGGATCCTGAGGATCATTATTTGACCTTTATTCTATTTGTCTGCAGGTCAATTTGAAAGCATTTCATTGTGTTTGATGCTGAAATGGAAATCATTATACAGAATGTATGATTTTATCAAATCTATTCATAATACATCGACTCACACACAAATATAGAGATTTAATTTTAATACCACCAATAATGTTTGAGAATATGCAGTTACTCCCATATTCGCAGCAACATATATCTACCAAAATGCTACGTTTTACAATCTAAAATGAAATATAGTGTTTTGCATCTGCAGAAAGACAACTGCTGCAGATGGTCCTTAATTCACCAATTATTTACTGCACAGAGCTCTAATTTGGTAATAATTATAGGGAAGACTTCCCCAAAAGAAAGGCTCAGTTTAAACCTGAGTTAATGTTGCTTTTGCTCAGCTGTCCTGCCATCCACTAATCAGTCTGTCAGAGGAAGCTCGTTACCTGATTCAGCTCACCTGGACCTTTGGGCTTAAAAACTGGCCCACATGCTTTAACTCCTGACGTCCACGCTGCATCACTTCTTTATGCTTTGCACCTTCAACACCTCCACTGCACTTCCAGGCATTACTGACTTCCAGACCTCATTGTTCATTTCTGTCGTTTAAATAAGCGCTTCAGTTTAAATAAATCTCTTTTCTTGTCACATTTACTGCCGGTTGGATGGATGGCTCAACTTTGACCAAGAGGCCAATGTTTGTGTCCAGTGTGAAGCCAAAAATAATGTTGATGACAGCTGAGGATGTAGTTTGGAAACGTCAAAAGTAAAAATGCACCAGTCCGATTTAGTCAGTCCTGATACCAATCCAGATACCTGGGCGTTGGATACCAGCCCGTACCACATACCCATCGATACCCGTGTTGAATTAATGAGCTGTAGGAGACACTGGGATCATTTCAACAGGCAACAGGCTGGACTTAAGATAAGATAAGATAAGATAAGATATTCCTTTATTAGTCCCACAGTGGGGAACATCACTTTCCAAACAAACAAGAAATGTAACAAATAAATACACATTTTTATTTTTGGCACAAATTTATTTTTTATTTATTATTTAAATAATAAATCATATGCAAGCAACTTGGCAAAAAATCCATGAAAATAACCGATTTTTTTTATTTGTTATTAAAATAATAAATTGTACTCCAGCAACTTGGGGGAAAAATCTTCAAATTTAAAAGAAATTTCCATTCAAGTGTAAATATTTTTAATACCTATCCAGCTCTCAGAGTCAGTGGCGGTCCGATATCGGCTCGGTATCAGTGCGTCCCGAGTCAAAACCACCACAAGTGGTTAAAATGCTGCAATGTACACAAATCCAGAAATGTTGGTACAAAACATATTTTTGGTTCAGAGACGTTGAGATTGAAGAAATCTGTGGTTTGCAGAAACGTACAATGCCAACATTTTATTCTGGTGACTGAACTGATGTTTTCACATGTGAAATGATGTCGAACACGATGTCGAACACGATGTCGAACACGATGTCGAACATAATGTTGAACATGATTTCAAACACGATTTCGAACACGATGTCGAACACGATGTCGAACACGATGTCGAACACGATTTCGAACACGATGTCGAACACGATGTCGAACACGATGTTAAACATGATTTCGAACACGATGTCGAACACGATGTCGAACACGATGTCGAACACGATGTCGAACACGATGTCGAACACGATGTCGAACGCTCATAACATGATGGAGTGAAGAGAATGGAGGCCTCTTCGGCTGAGACTGAATATTAATGCCGTGGCCCTTTAACAAGCACACGGAAACATCTCCAGTAATGTCTCAGGCATAATTAATGTCCTGATGGTCAACAGCAGTTGACAGAAAAGGACAGAAATGAATCACTTGACAGAAAACAAGCATCACTGGACAGAATTAGAGCTGTTGCTCACGTTTACATCCTGGACATTTAATCATTCATCCGTCCATCAGATATTACAGAGTGATTCCTGTTTCTGACGACAGTCGTCTACTGAGAGCTGACTGGGTGGAGGATTAACACTTCAAACTCCTCTCTGTCTTTTCATTATGTCCACAAACTCGATCTGTCCCTTCTGAATTTGTCACATTCATTAATTTTATGGACCCTGATTTGGTTTTCTGACATTTCACTTTTTATATGTAACATGTGAAATCTAATGTTTAAACAGAGATAACCACACCAGCTGTGACCGCTCCATCCTCATCAACATCATGGTTCCCTCATGGCGTTGGATTCAAATCTGAAATAGGCGCATTTGCTTTTTCCTTTGACACCAAATCCTCCGTCAGCCCTCAGTCTGACGAATGTCTGACTCCTGCTGCTCTCAGCTGAGAGTCCGACTGTCTGTTGATAACACGTCGCTGATTATCCAAAATGAACTAAATGGGTTTTATTTCACCAAAAAAAACAAAAAAAGCAAGCCAGCACAATGGTTGATGTCTTCATTCTAAAGCAAAAGCTCAGAAAAATCGACCCTGTTCCCAAAAAATCTTCTGCTGCTTTTTCGCCATCTTATTGACGTGTGAATTATTGCGAGGACAAATGGCCTCATTGTGTAAAGGCCTTCATCTGAACTGGAGTCATCTCACCGCTGAAATATAAAAATAAACTGACCTTATATGTTCTGCAGACATTGAATACTGACTAAAATATTTAGTGAGCAAATGAAATGTAAAAGTAAAAATATTAATTATGTTGTAGCTCAGAGGGAGGCGATGGTTGAAGTGTTTAAATGTCAAGAGGGTGAGATGAAGCACTACACCTTTATTCATCCTGGCAGCGCTGTCAGGGGGGGGGGGGGGGGGGGAGGTGGGAGGATGAGGGGGGGGGGGATGAGGAGGAGGGAGGGAGGAGGGGGGGGGGGGGGGATGAGGGGGAGGGGGCTAGTCAGCCTCAATATTTTTACTTTAAGGTTGACAACAGCTGGAACAGAAATAAAGCCTTGCTTCTATCTCTGAGGATCTTCCTTTAAAAGCAAATTAAAATTTGCAGCCAAAGACTCATGCTGCCAACAGATCATATCAAACACGTATATTATTCATGTTATGCTGTCAGTCATTTTACGTGAGTAGCTGTGAGCCGGTTGACAAGCAGACGGCTCTGCAGCCACCGACGATAACTGTGTTTTAAAGACAAGCAGCAGAAGGGAGGGAGGGAGAAATATGTGCTGCTGATTTTCTTTCTGGGGATGATTTATATGGAGCTCTTCTCTTTAATGAAAGTCTCTTTTATCAGATGAATTATGTTTGTGAGAAAACTGGTAAACATCATGGGGTCAGTGAACTAATGAATCAGGAGCAGATCAATAGACCACCTTTTCTCACTTCATCATGTATCACAGCTGTTAGCGGAGAGAAAACAGAACGGCGAGGTTACGAGTCCATGAATGACGTAACCGAAGAGAGGATGATGCAGACGACATCCCGCCAGCAGATGAATGAAGACGGTTCCTATGGTGAGATGATATACGACGATCGGTCCCCATAACGTTGGTGGGTTTCTAAAAGGAAAATGTCTTAAGAATATTCATTTCTGAGCCTTGAGCTCACAGCATCAGTTTCCCCGACACAGATTAATAACCTGCAGGTCACCACATCATTAAAGCTGGACTGCTGTTATTCAACCATGTCTATTCTACACAATGCTTCTCCCTGTTCTCATCTGGAGGAAATATAACTGTATGACGGAGTATTCGGCCACATTGAGGAAAAAAAATTAATCTGAGATTGGAGAATAAAGTCATAATATTATAAAGTAGTAATTTGACGTGTTATTTTTGAGGATTAATAGTGTGGAGTTTTACTTTAGTTCAGGTTTCATCAATAACCAAATACTTCATCATCATTATCTTCAGTATCAGGACCTGGAAAAGACGGAGACAGAAACTGAGTTTATTCTGAAGAACCACACGGACCTGAGGAACCGGACTCTTCACTTCTTTATTCTCATAATATTGGGATTTTTCTTCTTGTAAAGTTGTTTTATTCTTGTAATATTTTGGCTTTTAATCTTGAAATAGTATGAATTTATTCTCATTAAATTGTGATTTTTTTCCTAATATTAGGATTTTATTCTCAGTCTTTGTTTTTTCCTCCTTAATGATAATAATACTCCATCGGACGATTGCTTTCTGTTCACAGGAAATGACGTGATTAGCGTTACATAATAGATTAATAGAAATAGTCTGAGGTCAGAGAAAGATTGTGGTAAAATGAGAAAAACAAATAACTTTCCTCATGTTTCACCTCTGCACATAGTTTCATGAAAATCGTGACTGGAGTTTTTCTGCCACAAGTGGATATTGTAGAAAATATGAAATCCTGTGACAGTGAATGTTTTGTAGATATGAGTTATGAACATTTTTCCAGATCTCTAAATATAAAGCAAGGACTCTCTGAAGGCCCTCCACATATCTCAAGAACCGCTCATCTCATCTCCTTCACACTTGGTGGGTCTATTGTTGGCAATGCACAAAAACGCAGTGTCAAAGATGACAGATGCTATCTGGCGATGTGACAAATTCAAAATGAATAAACTTTGCTTTAGCTCACTGACTGCAGTTCACCTCTGCTGGATGCTGGAACGTTACAACCAAACTCTTCTCTACTCAGCAATACAGATGACAATAATATAACTGGTGACATCGATCACTGACTTAATCCTTGTTGCACCAGGTGGCACATAGTCCAGGACGAAGGATCTTCACTCATCTCCGTTGTCTGCTTTCTTGTCATCTCTGTATCCGTCCATTTCTCCTCCGATGGTTCCCCTCCCGGTTGTTTTGTCCTAGCCATCTCCATCTTCTTCTCATCAGTACTGTTTCCATGTCCAAGCGCCCTGTAGTTTAGTGCAGTTCACGGTTTGTAATCTTCCTCGGCCAGAACATCCTCTTCATCGTTCTGAGGCAGGTGTTGTGAGAGCTGGACAGCTTTCCGGTGTCTCTTTCAGTCATTCTCCAGCACTCAGCACCGTATAGAGGGACAGATAGTACACAGCTGCTGTATAACTTCATCCTGGTGTCTCTGGTTAGATGTGTCTGCTTCCAAGGTACAGTATGTGAAAGATGACGTACATGGCACATGATAACATGAATTATTCACTTAAATTTCCACTTTCTGTAAATTCCTACAGTGTTAATAAATAAACACAACAGCACATCTATCTATACTGTATGCTGCTATTAGTTAATTCAGCCTTGAGTGACATCAAGTCCATTTTATTGATATTGTCCAATATACAAAGATGTCACAGTTGTTTTACTTGCATCACTTCTGTACATCAGACAGACATATACTGGCTATTTTTACACATTTCTTTACAATCCAGTCCAACATCTTTGGAAACTTTGGGATCTTCACTGTAATTTCAGAGGTAAATAAAGAGGGAGAAGCAAACTGATTTCCCAGCATTTACTTTACTTTCCATTACCAGCAGGACAAAAACATCTCATATGTCACAACACAATTGATTTCAGCAGCCGCGCAGTGAACCTTTGGACTGACCTGCATAAAGTGAATGACGGAGTGACTTGACTCCTGTCACTGTCATGTTCAGTGGTGAACAGGCTGACACTGCCACTTAGGTTAATTGCATTTTGTCTGGTGAACAGCTTCAGCTTCTCAATGCAGCACTTCTGATAGTGTGCACACAGACACAAACATGTGTTTACACACCACATACATAGACATTATTTGGTCTCTGAGAGAATCAACTAGTTGTAGGACTACCAGCCACTCAGGGTCCTAGTTAGACAGGATTACTGGGAGACTGGAGGAAAGAAAACAAGGTGACAGCGAGTCTCAGATCTAGTCGATGTGAAGATAATATATTCCAGAGATGTTCACTGAATGCCAGGAAACATGCAACATTTCTACAGTGGTGTCTCAAAGCTGATAATAAGATCGTTAGCAGACATATGGTCTTAATTAGTGCCAAATGCAAAGAATATAATTAGATCTTTTGAACAAGGTAATTGGATTTTCATCAAGCATTTAGATGTTGTGTCTCTAATTTGCTCAAGTGGCAGTAGTACGATGAATCTATGGAAGGGAACACTTTCCAAGGACAAAATGACTGAAGGCAAAATGTACCGAATATTGGCATCTGTTTATTGACCCAGTTAGCTGCACCTGCAATGTGCCGCCTCCTCCTCGTCCTCCTCCTCCTCCTCCTCCTCCTCCTCCTCCTGGCAGTATGGTGTTATAATGGCCTAGCTTGGGTAACCCTCAAATCACCGTGAATGTCCAGCAGCTCTACTGAAAGCAGAAGAGCACACTCTTTAGTTATGTGTTGCTGTCTTGTGAGCAATTAAGTGGCGACTGAAGTATCAACAGCAGACCAGGCATGTCTTCAGCAGGAGGATTATTGTAGCTTGAATTCAAGGAGAACTCAGCAACAGCAGTACAGGTGATACGCAAGTAGTCACAAGTGTGCTGCCACAGCTGGTCAGAGGGGTATTAAACCTGAAACGCGATCACCCAAATCTGATCTTTTCTCTAGAACAACACGTGCCAGATCATACGTACGTAAAAATACATAGCTAATACAGATCACGTTGAGCTTGTTCCAGGTCACAGGCAGAACAATCAATCAGCGAGACAGAGAAGGCTGAACGTGTGATTGATGATTTTTTGTGCGACTGTACTGTGTGAGAGAGGTCTCCTCCCCAGACCGGCTGCTGTCAGCCACCTCGGACCCGGCAGACCTGGAGCAGAGTGCTGTGAGCCATGGCCGTTAACCAGCGAAGGTCAGGACCCGCTGCTGTAAATCTAACTGGTGGAGCACCCAGAGCTTCTACCGGGGTCACAGATGGCTCTGAGGTTTGCTACCGGGGGGGGGCACCTGCCCTAATAACATCCCTAACATGGATCGGTTGTAACTGCAGTGAATCCAGCTGCTGAAACATACTGTACGCTGAACAGTACAACACAGTACATATACTGTACACAGGGTAGCAGTCCCTTTAAAACACATTTATTTCAACTGTGATTAAATACACACAAATATAATAGTAACAAATTTCATGCTTCAGAAAAACATAATGGACTGGCAACAATAGGCCAGTCTCCTGGCAGCTGTGTGGGGATGGGGTGCATAAAAGAGACACCCAGCTCATGTGTCAGGTCGATATCACACATTGGATAGCTGCTGACTGAAGCCTGGTTTACGCTCTAGTGGAACCAGCATGTGGTGCACGAAGGCTCCGAAAGTCGTCGTGGTGGTTTGTGTTGTGCACCTCTTAATTTTTCAGGTCTGATGGAAAGAGCGTCGACCTGAAGGGAAGCACCGAGAGACAGGAAGTCATTTAGAGCTGGAGGGAGGTGACGGTACTAATCATAGCACACATATGTTTGGTGGTATGTACGTCTCAGTGTAGTGTTTCCTACTGTTGCCAGGCAACCTAGTTTCCTCTCTGGTACCACTCGCTGACTTGTTTGTTCACCTCGTGGTGTTTCAGAGCACACTGCAACGAACAAAGTGCTGAGCATAGACGCCTCTGTGCATGCTGGTAGTGTGAGCGCTATCTAGTATAAACAAGGATGAACCCGGCAGTGGGCAGCAGCCCACTCAAAACCAAAAGTTTCAACCTCATGGTGGCACAAGAGAAAAAGTCAGAGGTCCATCAAGTTTCTCAAAAATGGACAGTGCCATTTATAATCCGGCGATCGAGAATGTCTGCTCAAAATGTCACAGCAGTTCATCAAATATTTGTTGAGATATTTCAGTCTGGAGTGGTGGTGGACTTCAGTAGTGCCCTGACAACCCTGTGAGGGCTCAGCTGAAAGCTTCAAGACCAGCGAGCGATTTCAGTCAAGTGCTGCGTTAAGGATGAATCATCAACCTCTACAAACACTCTGGTACTACCGGGTAATAGCTCTTCCTCTATCGCTAAAGCAGACTCACAACTGGTTGTCAGCTCAGCTGTGGTTGCCTAGCAACAACAGGATGCCTGTCACTGCCAAAAAGATGTCACTGTGAATGGGATCAGGAGTCCAAAAAAAACCTGTGGTGCACCTCCTGTCTAGCTGTGTGTGTGTGTGTGTGTGTTTCTGTCATGGAGGTAATTAGTGCCCCTGGAGGACAAAATAAAATATCAGCATATCAAGCAAACACACCGCACAAATACACACAGGCTCTCAAGGCAAGGTGGTGCACAGGTGTTATTCATTCAATTATTTTCTCTTTTCTTTGCAATGTAAAAGTTGTGTGTGAGTGAGATACACAACGTGAACGAGGAAGGTGGCGATGAGGAGGAAGAGAGGTGCAGCTGCTCTCGACACTGAAATGATTCATATGAGAAAATGATGGAGTGGCTGGGTTTGAACTGAAGGACAGACAGACAGACAGACAGACAGGCAGGCAGGCAGACAGACAGACAGACAGGTAGGCAGACAGACAGACAGACAGGTAGGCAGACAGACAGACAGACAGGTAGGCGTTGAGGCATTGCCACGTCGCCCCTCAAACTGCTTTCTTGTCATCTGCTCTCCATCTTCCTTCATCTGGAAGCCAGGGTGATGCAAAAAGACGAGAAGGGGGATGGAAGTAAATGGCACAGGACGAGTCAGAGTGGTGAGGAGATGAAAGCAGGGAGGCAACAGGCAGCACTAATGGGGTTGGACTGAGACTTATGTGGTGACTCAGAGGGCAAAGAAGCTGCATCCAGCCAGGGAGGAGACGAACCACAGTCGCTGCTGCGGCGGCGATAAGAGAGCTGTTAAACTTTACACTGTGGTGACCTGCAGTGCTTCGGGATATGGGCTGGTACTGGTTTCTAAAGGGCAATATAATATACAGCAAATATAACTCAACTCTCAGCAGTGTGGAAAATCAAAGGAGATCAGTGAAGTTGAAGATGTTGCAGGTACTTAAACTCAGTTCGTTTCTCCCTCCTGTAGTCAGAAATAGAGCTGTTTTTTTCTGACAACATGTGACAGTGAACTTCATGGAGATCAGACTCTGCTCGCTGTTTGTCAAACTGACTCTGAGCTTTTCCTTTAAAGACGTTTGTTCATTTAACTTGTATGCATGAGACAACTCAGCGTGTCTAACGTGTTATCAGGAACAATGGTTGACCATCACCACCAGCCTCGGCGTATCAGCTCTTCTGTGGCTCTCAGCTCTGAATGTGTGTGAAGCAACACAACCCACCAACAACATGAGCTGGCAGATAAACAGAGAGCTCAGGTTCTGTCCTGTCACCTCTCAACTTAGACACTTAACCCTCTGAGACCCACAACAGACCCAGCTTTTTCCTTTTTAGGGGGCGGGGCATCGTCAGGAGGGGATAGCAACTAATCATCAATTCATCAATTCATTCATTCATTCATTCAAATATATAATTTTTTTTTTACAGAAAACATTACAGAAATGCAATGCTAAATATGTACTGTACTGTTTATTATTATTATTATTATTATTATTATTGTATGAATTTATTCTGTAAAAGGACACTTTTCTCCATGGCAGCCATTATTAAATCCAGAAAGCTGTGGGTGGGTCCCAGAACCTGCACAGACTAATACCTCTTTAAGTGTGTGTCCAGTATGTGGTCTGGATGTCAAACATATGAAACATGTGATGCTTCTGGTGTGTTTCACCTTTAATTATCCGTCTAGAGAAACTTGAATCCACTGACTGACTGGAGTTTGATTGATGCTGTTTCTCTGTACATGGTATTCCACTTCACAGACAAGTAAATGAGTCACTCATTCATTCATTCATTGTGAATTTCTCCACTGTGGGACTAATAAAGGAATATCTTACCTTATCTTATTCATTCATCCATGAATTATAAATACACACATCAGGATACTGGATGGAGAAAAAAATAGCTTTTAAAGCTAAAAAAGTGAGGTGCACACACAACCAGGTGTTACAGTCTCCAGGAATCATCAACCTGACCGGAGCCACAGCTGGAACGGGACTGGTAATGACTCTAATTGGCTCTGTGGCTGACGGGCCGGTACGAGCCCGCCGCCTACCGCCCTATTTAGAGCTCCCTCTGGCAGGCACGTTCAAAACCCGGAGGGAGAAACAGTCAAAAAGAGCAGAATAAAGACAGAACAGACAAAACGCATTCATACCAGAAATCAGCTCAAGCATCTGCAAGGACCTTCAAACTTCACATCAACTGCCTCATACTGAAACTCGTGCAGTGACACATGCAAAGAGATCTACAGCCGACTGTTTTTAGCAGCAGATCGCAACCTTTATATCACATTACCACCATCACTTATTTAGCATAGTTGCCTTGGCAACAGTTCATCAGAGCCCTCTCACACTTTTTGTTATCTTCACTGTTTTTCTTGATGCACGCTGCTTTATTCTCCTGAAAAACAAATTCACGCTGTTATTTTGGAGTAGAGTATTCGTATATAACAAGACGCCGAGGGACTGAGCAGAGTTTGATGTGAACTGTTTCAGCATCGACTGGTCATGTTTGCTTCACTTCATTTGAGAAATCAGACCAGTTTTGTTGACATTTGTTCTTGTTAATATTCTGTCAGGCTTGTATTTTAATGTGTTTGTGTGAGGACGCAGCGCTGTGTCTTCATGTCTTCTTATTTGGGGGACTGTACAGAGTTTGTCATGATAGCAGTCAAAAATCCCCAACACCCCTACAGGGTGACGGGAAGCATCCACCAACACCTCCTCTCTCTGGTCCACATGGACACCCAAACTGACTGTAACGTGACAGACTGTCTTGTTATTCTTGGTGACTGCTTGCTTCTATGTTGGACTCGCATCACTCTAAATTACTGTAATAACTGTGTTGCTGTATTGGCCATCTTTGTTTTTCACATGTACTTTAGAGCTGATGTATGCGGAGCTCAGCTTTAAGTGAACCATCAAAATGAAAATCTTGCAGAGACATCCATTAAATGTCTGCTAAAAAGACAAAACTGGGTCTGTTGTGGGTCTCAGAGGGTTAAATGTCTCCAGTTAAGAGCTGACAGGACATACCTGAGCTCTCTGTTTATCTGCCATCTGATGTGAAAAAGGAAAGTGTTGTTGGTGGGTTGTGTTGCTGCAGACACATTCAGAGCTGAGAGCCACAGAGGAGCTGATAACCCGAAGCTGGTGGTGATGTTCAGCCATTGTTCCTGACGTCAGACAGGCTGAGTTGTCTCATGCATACAAGATAAAATGAACAACAGTCTGAAAAGGAAAAGCTCAGAGTCAGTTTGACAAACGGCGAGCAGAGTCTGGACCCATCCACCTCCCTGCTGGTACTGGACCACTTCATGGCCACTAATGATAAAGGTCCATCTTATCTTATCGAAGGAGGATGTTTAACACAACAACCAGCCTCAAATGAAATTACTGTTTTATGGTTTTGAATTGACGGTAAAATAGCAAGCACATTATTACGGTGTGTATTCCAAAGACTATTATTTTTATGGTGTAAATTTTTCAGAAAGATGGTTTTGCAGTTTTCTAATAATAAGGAGGATGTGTTGGCTGCAGGGGGAATATTACATGGAGGCAAACGGTAGCTTCGTCTCTGGATCAGTGCCGCTGAAAGTCTGTGTTCAGACGTGGAAACCTCTATTAAAACTAAACACACTGGCAGACACTAAACCTGAGATGTGTCCATTCATGTAGAGATATGAAGTCATATACCACCCTGCAGAAAGAGCAAACTACACACCCCCTGGAGAACAAAGTCATAATAGTACACACACACAGAAAATACCTGTCTGATATCATTACGGTCAGATTGCGTTGAAGCCATGAAACCCCTTTTCATATTCATAATGTCTCTTTTCATTAGGAAGCAGCCGAGGATATCTGGAAGCTACGCCAAGGCCAGTTTAATGAAAAGCCTTTTGGTGTCCAGGAGCAAAGTGATCAGATTACAGCGGCAGAGCAGACAGGTGGAGACTGGCTGGTAGGAGGAAGACAGCAGCAGCAGTACTAGTAGTAGTAGTAATACTAGTAGTATAGGATGTTTACTTTAAGCTCTTCACTAAAAATATGAAATGTCATTTGTGACGTGATGTTTGGAGATGTAATAATGAAGAGCATCCCAGTGTCAAATCCAACACATTTTTTGTGAGATGTTTTCATAAAATATTGGCATTTGTTGAATATTTATTGAATTGATTATTGAATATTCTTTTAAACTTTGTCTTTTCTGTTTTTTCAGTCAATAAAAAGAGTTAGGATTAGGCAATATTAAATACATAAACAGAAGAAGAAATACAAGGATCCCATCCTCTCCAACCTCCCACCCCGTACATCCAAAGTACAAGCAGATCCACCGTCGAACCTGCAGACGACAGATAAATAAAACACATCATAATGGAGCTGAGCAAACCTGGAGAGAAAAAACAAGTAAAGTAAATAAGCATAAAAAGGAACATGAATAAATAATTGAGAGAGCTTTGAAATCTGTGATGCACTGAGGCAGCTTCATCAGGAGACATTCAGAAGCTGGTAATGTGTAGTTTGTATGACGTTAATATGCTGTGATGAGACGCAGTGCACAGTGGTAAACTGTGAGCAGGACAGGAGATCTCCAGAGTAAAGCACACAACTGATGGCTGATTGCACAACAGAGAAATACAAGCTTCATTCTGAGATCAGAAACCCTGCAGCAGAGAGTAGTGAGCTCTAAAGCCAACAGTGCTGCTGAACAAACTCCCATTCTTGAACTGGATGTTGATGCTAAAAGACCCATTTACACATGAATCCAGTCAGGAAGTCATCAAGTCTCTCTCTCTCCTCCAGCTTCTGCTCTATCAGCCGACTAGACACATCCACCAGTGGAAGACCTGAGAAACATAACGAGTCAAATCCAGAGACTAGGACAGAAGAAGACTCTGAGACCAAACACCACGACAAGGACCAGGACCTGGACATGAACCAGAGACTAGGACACAAGAAGACTCTGAGACCAAACACCACGACAAGGACCAGGACCTGGACATGAACCAGAGACTAGGACACAAGAAGACTCTGAGACCAAACACCACGACAAGGACCAGGACCTGAACCAGAGACTAGGACAGAAGAAGACTCTGAGACCAAACACCACGACAAGGACCAGGACCTGGACCTGAACCAGAGACTAGGACAGAAGAAGACTCTGAGACCAAACACCACAACAAGGACCAGGACCTGAACCAGAGACTAGGACACAAGAAGACTCTGAGACCAAACACCGCGACAAGGACCAGGACCTGGACCAGAGACTAGGACACAAGAAGACTCTGAGACCAAACACCACGACAAGGACCAGGACCTGAACCAGAGACTAGGACACAAGAAGACTCTGAGACCAAACACCGCGACAAGGACCAGGACCTGGACCAGAAGCTAAAATAAAAAGCTAAAAAGCTAAAAGTAAGTAAGAAAAGGGAGCGAGGGGAGAGTGGGAGGATGAGGACTAGAGAAGAGAGGGAAGGAAGAGAGGAGAAGGGATTGATGAAGGGAGTGTGGGAGGAATGAGAGCACAAAGAAAGAGGAGGCAGACAGAAAGAGGAGGGAAAGAGCGGTAGAGATGAGAGAGAAAGATCTGTGCAGGTAGAAGGAGGATGGAGGTGACAGAGAGAGAGACAACTGAGAGTGACGGAGCAGAAAAAAGAGGAGGAAAAACGGGAGATCAGATTGAGGGAGGAGCTGCTGGGACGAGGAGAAAACCAGATGAGAGCATGGCGGCTGTCAGAGTCGCAGGATGTCTTCAGAGCTTCGTAGAAGAAGAAGAAAGAAAACATGTAAAAATACTCAGACGACAAACAAACGCTGCTGGAGGAGACTTCACTTTGTACAGGCTGGTGGAGTAACGCTCCTCAGCACACCAATAAGACACATCACCAGAAACATGTTGACACCGGAGCAGCCGTCAGTCATCCGGAGCGAAGGACGAAGGCATGTAGGACTCCTACAGATGGATGAAGGGGAAGAGGGAAGAGGTCGGGGTGGACGACAGCTGCTCACCTCCAGGTTCATCTTTCATCTGGTTCTTACGTCCATAACCACGATCGCTCCCTGACCTCGGCTGAGTGGTTGTTTTGTGACAGAGGTCAAATAATGAATCAATCAATCAGAAATAATGATTTACAGCTCACAGGTTGACCAGAAACTCCTTGGCTGCGACAATTAAACCGCATTTTCATTACTTTTATGAGGGAAATGTATTTTTACCCAGATTATGGTCTCAGTTTTAAAGAGTTTCAAACTAGATTCTTGGTTAGGTTCAGTAAAAAACATCATGGTCTATCTGTGGATAGTTAGCGGGTAGTTAGTGGATAGTTAGTGGGTGGTTAGTGGGCGGTTAGTGGATAGTTAGTGGGTGAGTTAGTGGATAGTTAGTGGGTGGTTAGTGGGTAGTTAGTGGGTGGTTAGTGGGTAGTTAGTGGATAGTTAGTGGGTAGTTAGTGGATAGTTAGTGGGTGGTTAGTGGGTAGTTAGTGGGTGGTTAGTGGGTAGTTAGTGGATAGTTAGCGGGTGGTTAGTGGATAGTTAGTGGGTGGTTAGTGGGTAGTTAGTGGGTGGTTAGTGGGTAGTTAGTGGATAGTTAGTGGGTGGTTAGTGGGTAGTTAGTGGATAGTTAGTGGGTGGTTAGTGGGTAGTTAGTGGATAGTTAGTGGGTGGTTAGTGGTTAGTTAGTGGGTGGTTAGTGGATAGTTAGTGGGTGGTTAGTGGGTAGTTAGTGGGTGGTTAGTGGGTAGTTAGTGGATAGTTAGTGGGTGGTTAGTGGGTAGTTAGTGGGTGGTTAGTGGGTAGTTAGTGGATAGTTAGTGGGTGGTTAGTGGTTAGTTAGTGGGTAGTTAGTGGGTGGTTAGTGGGTAGTTAGTGGGTAGTTAGTGGGTAGTTAGTGTGTAGTTAGCGTGGAGGTTTTGGTGACACGTAGTGAAGCAGTCTCTCTGCCGTCGCCACAGTTGTCCAGCCGATGAGAAGCACACGTTTTTCTTTAACTGTCATGAAAAAGAAGTCTTCCTCCCCACTGTTGTGAAAATAGTAGGTTTTCTTTCTCTGCTCGGTTTGGGGGGTAAAAACCACATCTAGTGCCCCATCGTAGCTCCACAGCGCCCCCTTCCTTGTCGTCTGCATCTGAGCGCAGTGTTGAACTTTGACTTCCCACAAGGTCGGATCTCATATATACATTACACATTTTTGTTTTAAGTTTTATGTTAAATATTATAACTTTCAAATTTACATTAATGCAAGCATGTTTAATTAAAAATGACAGCAACAAATACAGTTTTTAGACAGATCTCCATGGTGACTATTGCTATTTTTAGAGCATGCCTCGCAGGCGACTCAAGTGGTCTGTGTGGGTACCGGGTCGGCCATCCCTGGTATGGTCTAATATAGGCAGACACGCAGTCCAGGTGTTGTAGATGTAATCAGACAAGCAGCAGGTGGTCTACCTCAAATCACTGCTGTGTGATCAGAAATCCTGTTGTTGGTCTGCTTGTTTTCACACCACAAACTGAAAACTGAGGAAATCCCACACAAAGCGTGCCGACCTGGACTAACCGGGAAAACAAACCAGGCTTAGTTTAAACTGAACCAAAGCAGCTAGAAAGCTGCAGATGTTGAGATTAGTTTAGTGTTTTGATGGAGAGAGAACTGTGAGGAAGAGGAGAGGAAGGAGAGGAAGGAGCATTAGATCAGCAGGACTGTGTTAATCTGGTGATGAAGATACACAACTGTGTGTGTGGGTGTGTGTGTGTGTGTGTGTGTGTGTGTGTGTGTGTGTTTTGTTAACCCTTTTTTTTAAAAACGCCCCCCTCCCCCAGTTCTCCCTCCCCCCTCTCCCCCAAAGTTTTCTCTTTCTCCCCCTCCACCCCCTTCTCTTTATCCATCCATGGTCAGCCCCATCGGGGCCGTCTGAATGCATTTAACATAAATGTCAGTATATGGAGCTCTACAGTCGTAGCGTCGGCCCGTCGGACCACGGAGACGAGAGCGACGGCCGGCCGGACCGCACGTTACCGCCGTACGATGACGTTTCCCGTCCGTGACGGAGTTAGCGTGCAGCTTTAGCCGTGATGTCTAGCTCTGCTTTTCCAAAGTGTTTCCCTCCTTTACTGGATGTGTAGTGTTTACCAGGCTGGATTTAACATGGAGGGGGCAGGTGTATTTACAGTACATATATATATATATAAAACACCTAAAGTATAAACAGTTTTGGACCGATCTCAGAGGTACTCCACAGGTGACCTTCCTAAATCCTGGCACAGTATTGAAGACAGGTTTCTTGAAAGAGGAGAGTCAGAGTCAGGATTGTCTTCTCGTCTCAACTCAGTGTGTGTGAACATGTCAAAGGATCAGTGGTGACATTTTGTAATTAGTGTTTATCTTTCCCTCGTCAGTCAGTGTGTCCAGGATTCATTTCCTTTCCTTTTAAGAGTAAACGTAACAGAAGAGCCGGGAGATGGAGTGCAGCGGGACATGAAATTCTCCTTTTGTTCCCGGTGAATGTCGGCAGGCTGGAGCTACTTTATCTCCCTTGTGAAGGCGGACGTGAGGCGCTTACACACACCTGGACACGCACAAACACACACACACACACACACACACACACACAATGGGGAGCAGCACCTGCCTGCCTGGATGCACCAACACTGATAAACTGACAACCTGCCAATAACATAAAATCAGAATGCAGACACCACAAACACGAGGACCCTCTGTGACCCCATTCATTACTGTGACCCTCATTTACACAGCAGTTTTCTACAAAACTAAATTTAACAAGCTGCTTTTCTACAGAGCCTCTTGCATCTTGTTTGCCAGTATGTGCAGGTCTCTGAAATTTACTAGAAACTCCAAATATAACCTACAGTCAGTAACATACAGTCAGTCTTTCTATAATGAAACATCTTGATAAAGCAAAATAAAAGTCTCTCCTACCACTCTGTGCTCAGCCAGAGCTGGAAATTCATGTCATTTCCTCTGCATTTGATTATTATTAGTTTTAGTAATAATGTATTTAATAATTAGCTCTGAAAGCAGAAGTTTCGGAAAAATAATTGCAAATATTTAAAAACTTATTTAAAAACTGAGTTCAGTAATAAAAACACATGCTTGTGATCAATATATCTGCAGCACGTAGACACAAAAATACTGTATGTGGACACACACTCACATTTCTATGTATATATATATTATAACATAAATCCATGAATTTATGAGATTCAGAAACCTTCATCATTACTCATCCATCAGAGATCAAAATCATCCTCTAGTGATTAATAAAGGTCTTTTTTTTATTATCAAACCCAGTTTATTCCATTATCTTAGTGTAACTTTGTGGTGGGAGTTGAGAGGGGCAGAACTCTAGTCCAACAGATCAATGAGCTCTGATCTAACGTTCAGTCTGTGGCGTATAAACTGTTAAATAAACTTTGTGGGGGGGTTGGGGGGGGCAGAACTCTAGTCCAACAGATCAATGAGCTCTGATCTAACGTTCAGTCTGTGGCGTATAAACTGTTAGTATCAGCAGCTGATCAGCTGAGATCATGTGGTAGATGACAGTGGTGTGACAGTGTTTTACTGCCTCGTAGTAAAGAAGACATACCGGCTGGTCTCCATCAACCACTAACATGGATCCTCTTTCTGTCCTTCCCTCTGCTCCAACTTTGCTTTTCTGGGACATTTTGGTTCTGTTCAGATTATTTTATGACTCCATCACTCAGCTAGAGCGCCGCTGATGGTGTTGTTGTCTCCTCTTCTAAATGGTGTATCTGAGTATTTCTGCATACTGGGTCCCTAAACAGTCCTGAACCCCATAAACTGGGTCTCAGTGTAAAGCTGAGACTCTGGTGGATCAATGAGTCCACCTGGATCCATGTGTGATGATGTTAGTCCCCATAGGAGCCATTTCATTGATCACTGTATAAAATGACCTGTGGTGACCTCTAGGATACTACTACTACTACTACTACTACTACAGAGGATGGGGTCTTTCCTAGCTACACTGACTACTACTACTACTACTACTACAACTACAGAGGATGGGGTCTTTCCTAGCTACACTGACTACTACTACTACTACTACTACTACTACAGAGGATGGGGTCTTTCCTAGCTACACTGACTACTACTACTACTACTACTACTACTACTACAGAGGATGGGGTCTTTCCTAGCTACACTGACTACTACTACTACTACTACTACTACTACAGAGGATGGGGTCTTTCCTAGCTACACTGACTACTACTACTACTACTACTACTACTACTACAGAGGATGGGGTCTTTCCTAGCTACACTGACTACTACTACTACTACTACTACTACTACTACAGAGGATGGGGTCTTTCCTAGCTACACTGACTACTACTACTACTACTACTACTACTACCAGAGGAAGGGGGCCTTTCCTAGCTACACTGACTACTACTACTACTACTACTACTACTACTACTACTACTACTACTACAGAGGATGGGGTCTTTCCTAGCTACACTGACTACTACTACTACTACTACTACTACTACTACTACTACTACTACTACAGAGGATGGGGTCTTTCCTTGCTACACTGACTACTACTACTACTACTACTACTACTACTACTACTACTACTACAGAGGATGGGGTCTTTCCTAGCTACACTGACTACTACTACTACTACTACTACTACTACAGAGGATGGGGTCTTTCCTAGCTACACTGACTACTACTACTACTACTACTACTACAGAGGATGGGGACTCAACACTAGTGATCAGCATCCATCGTCTTGGCCTTTGAGAACCCAAAGTTCGGGGCATGCAGCTCCATATGGCTGACTGTGGATGTGTCTAGTATACCTGTGTGCCTCACTGAGTATTGTGTTATGTATCTTTGTATGCAGGCAGCGGCAGGTAGTGGCCGACCACTCTAATTAAATTCGATGGGGGAAGAGTCACCTCGGTCAAACCTCAGCACCACTGTTACATAATCGGCTGCCAGAACAGGGATTAGTCTGATGCACGGAGAGCTCAGAGGGATTTATGTGACTGACTGACAGGTAGATAGCAGAAAGTAGTGATGAGATGAGGAGACATGTTGGTTTAGTTTAATGGAGGGAAGCAGAAGAAGAAAAAGAGCTGATAAGAGATATAATCTGCAAATTAGACCAATAGCTTTGTGACTACAATGTTCAGTATGAAGGATTATTTTGCTATTTCTGGAGCCTTACCAATAAACAAAACAACAAACACAGGACTTTTAACCCGGAGACCGAGTCCCAAAGTGTTGTTGAGTTTTTCGTTATTCGTTCGTACGTTAGTGATGTTTCTGGCATACTTATGTTCTGCTGTTTACGCACATATTTTACCTAGATTACGTACTTATTTTAAGCCCAACCATGATGTTTTTACTCAACCTAACGAAGTGGTTTTGTAGCCTAAACATAACCACAACCATTTCACGGTGAAAATGTGGTGTTAATCAACACAGGCTCCTTTAAAATGTGGTGCTATTTATTTATTTATGTATTTATTTCTGCACTACAAAACTCAAATTGAAAGTGACTGAAAGTTAAAAACTTCTCAGATTTAGCTTTTGTTCTGGTGTAACTAAAAGAATGTGGAAAATTGGATTTTAACGATATCATGGTTGGCATAACTGAATGTCGCAGCAGGAGGGTGTAATCTCTGAAATGTCTTTTTAAATACACAGACGTGACTTGATTTCATCACAGAGACAGAAAAGGAGAGAATGGATAGGCACAGGGTGACGACAGGAACGGGTTAGACGGAAAGAAAAGGGAAATATATAACCGGACAGATTAAGCTGTGCAGGAAAGAGTGGGAAGAAAGAAGCAGCTGGAAGTGTAAAATAAGGGATGGAAAATCATGGAGTGAAACCAAACCTACTCTGCCCAAAAATACATGCAGAAATATCTAATATAATATAATATAATATAATATAATGTAATATAATATAATACAATATAATAAATATATATAATATAATATAATTAATATAATATAATATAATACAATATAATATAATACAATATAATATAATACAATATAATATAATATAATACAATACAATATAATATAATATAATACAATATAATATAATACAATATAATATAATATAATACAATATAATATAATATAATCAGTCTGACAAAAAGAGTTAAAGACAGAGGATGAACACACAATAGAGACATGAGGACAATCACACACCTCAAAATGTACATTCAAGTAATCAAAGCAGTTCCAATAAATCAACTATGAATGAGTTATCACCTGCAAATTACCTTTACAGCCACAAACTAGAGACCTACTGCTACTACTACTACTACTACTACTACTACATCCTGGTAACTAGAGACCTAGAGCATTCAGACTACTACTACTACTACTACTACAATCTACATCCTGGTAACTAGAGACCTAGAGCATTCAGACTACTACTACTACTACTACTACTACATCTACATCCTGGTAACTAGAGACCTAGAGCATTCAGACTACTACTACTACTACTACTACTACTACTACTACTCTACATCCTACAACCCATCAGACACACACACACACACACACCCCTACATCCTTAACACCAGCATCCACACACACACCCCCCACCCCCCCCCCTTCCTCCCCCCCCCACCCGCGGCCGAGCATTCAGCACACACACACACACTACTACATCACACCTGGAACAGAGACCTAGAGCATCAACTACTACCACACACACACCACACCTGACAAACCACTACAACACACACACACACACACCATCACATCCTGAACTAGAGCCGGCACCACACACACACACACCACCACACCTAACAAACCAGAGCATTCAGACACACACACACACACACACTACATCCTGGAACAGAGACCTAGAGCATCAGACACACACACACACACACTACACACCACATCCTGGAACTAGAGACCTAGAGCATCAGACACACACACACACACACCATCACATCCTGAACTAGCCAAGCATCAGACACACACACACACACACCATCACACCTACGAGACCAGAGCATCAGACACACACACACACACACACATCACATCCTGAACAAGACCAAGCACAACACCCCCAGACACACCACACACACACACACCGGACAGAGCCAGGACGCACACACACACACCCACCCGAACAGAGACCAGGACGCCCCCCACACGCAGAGCTCAACACACACACCACACCCGACAGAGACCAGAGCATTCAGACACACACACACACACACAATCTACATCCTGGTAACTAGAGACCTAGAGCATTCAGACTACTACTACTACTACTACTACTACTACTACTACTACTACATCCTGGTAACTAGAGACCTAGAGCATTCAGACTACTACTACTACTACTACTACTACTACTACTACTACTACATCCTGGTAACTAGAGACCTAGAGCATTCAGACTACTACTACTACTACTACTACTACTACATCTACATCCTGGTAACTAGAGACCTAGAGCATTCAGACTACTACTACTACTACTACTACTACTACATCTACATCCTGGTAACTAGAGACCTAGAGCATTCAGACTACTACTACAACTACTACTACTACTACATCTACATCCTGGTAACTAGAGACCTAGAGCATTCAGACTACTACTACTACTACTACTACTACTACTACTACTACATCTACATCCTGGTAACTAGAGACCTAGAGCATTCAGACTACTACTACTACTACTACTACTACTACTACTACATCTACATCCTGGTAACTAGAGACCTAGAGCATTCAGACTACTACTACTACTACTACTACTACTACTACATCTACATCCTGGTAACTAGAGACCTAGAGCATTCAGACTACTACTACTACTACTACTACTACTACAACATCTACATCCTGGTAACTAGAGACCTAGAGCATTCAGACTACTACTACTACTACTACTACTACTACTACTACTACATCTACATCCTGGTAACTAGAGACCTAGAGCATTCAGACTACTACTACTACTACTACTACATCTACATCCTGGTAACTAGAGACCTAGAGCATTCAGAGGATGGATGGCTTTCCTAGCTACTACTACTACTACTACTACACACATAGAGGATGGGGTCTTTCCTAGCTACACTGACTACTACTACTACTACTACTACTACTACAGAGGATGGGGTCTTTCCTAGCTACTCTGACTACTACTACTACTACTACTACTACTACTACAGATGATGGGGTCTTTCCTAGCTACTCTGACTACTACTACTACTACTACTACTACTACTACTACTACTACAGAGGATGGGGTCTTTCCTAGCTACTCTGACTGCTACTACTACTACTACTACTACTACGGGGGGGTACTACAGAGGATGGGGTCTTTTCTAGCTACTCTGACTACTACTACTACTACTACTACTACTACAGAGGATGGGGTCTTTCCTAGCTACACTGACTACTACTACTACTACTACTACTACTACAGAGGATGGGGTCTTTCCTAGCTACTCTGACTACTACTACTACTACTACTACTACTACAGAGGATGGGGTCTTTCCTAGCTACTCTGACTACTACTACTACTACTACTACTACTACTAAGAGGGGGTTTCTGAGACTTTTACTCAACACTAGTGATCAACATCTAATCAATGAAAGATGCAGAAATCTACAAATATCAAAAGTTGTTGATCCCAAATCCCAGCATGTCTTCTTCTGTGGTGTTCCTCCAGGTCTTGGTGTCTTAAGGTGGTATTTTGGAGGATTATTGATCATTTTGATCAATTTAGCACCAAATCTGTGGAGCAAATGGTATCAACTCAAAAATGACTGTAATAACTGAGACATAACAGAGCAGGAGGATGGACATCAAAATATCATCATGTTAGAAACCCTGATACACTTTTATAATTAATTTTAATTAACTGATTGATTGATTGATTCATGTTTATTTCTGAATTATGACTATAAGAACTTTATTACATTTGCAAAAGTTGGTAAATTGTGACAGAACCATTTTGCGGCTCACTGCTCTACAAGGTCACAGTTTAACGTTGGGTTTCATCCTCTTCGTCTGTGGTGTTTCGCCTCGATTAACTATGCGGATGTTTTTGATATCCAGCATCTTTCCAAAACCAGTGAGACAAGGTGAGTCGTATTTTCTAACCACAGCACACACTCTCCCAGAGTGACTGTTATTTCTATACTATAAATCACTGTTTATTTTTGAGAAAAAAACTAGAATAAGACCAAAGGATAAGAAGTAACATCACCCATACAAAGTGTGTGGTCTGATGAATGGCGCCTCGCTCGGCTCTGTTTACAGCACAGATAGCTGTGACGTGAAAAAATTAGTCTCATTTGTTCTTTAGTTTCATGGTCAGAGGTGCATCTTTTCCCTGCATCACAGCAACGATGCAACTCTTGGATGTTCAATTATTCAGAGGCGGGTGGGGGGAGGAGAAGTATCAAAGTATTGATACCACAGTATTGATGCGGCGACCTCAAATACTTAAGACCAGGCTCTATTTAAGGGTCAATTGGTCACAAAGTGTTACCGGCCATTCCATCCATCCATCTTCAGCCACTGATCCCGTTAGGGGTCGTGGGGGGCTGAAGCCGATCCCAGCGGGTTCACCTGGACAGGTCTCCAGTCCATCACAGGACACATAGAGACAGACAACCGTTCACTCTCACATTCACACCTGCAGGACATTTAGTCATCAGTTAACCTGCATGTCTTCGGACTGTGGGAGGAAACAGGAGAACCTGGAGAAAACCCACACTACAACAGGGAGAACATGCACACAGAATTCAAACCTGCGACCCTCTTGCTGTGAGGCAACAGTGCTAACCACTGCACCAGTGTGCAGCCCTTACCGGCCAATATTCGCTCCAAATAGTTTGATCTGTGGTCTCTACAAAGGCCGATCAGAAGAGCCAATCAAATGACTCATCGATTCTGAATTGAAGCAACTCGTTTCTTGCTGTCTCACCTGCTCTTTAATTCATTCAGAAAACAGCCAAGTATTTTTTCCACGAGCCACGAGTGAATCTGGCAAGAAACCACAGCAATAATCTATTAAAAACAATGCAGGCCTAAAGGATATATATTATATATGATATTCATTCTTATCCATCCTGATACAATATGCATCCCCTGCCTGTCAACCCATCTGAGCTGCCTCCTGTACATGAATCATCTTTTTTTAATCAATGTGTAGCTGATCTTTAACTCGTCTGGGCATCCCTCCATCACCTCTGATTACTCATAGTAATGATAATAAGGACTTTGGACTTTACAACACTGGAGTTTCTGATCATCTAAATACGCTGCTTTTGTGCATCCTTATTAAAGCTAACTTATGTATTTAAATGCATTCATATCTCTGGCTGTAGAATACTCTGATCTTGTTTTTAACCATTCATTCGTGTCTCCTCACCAACTGTGACAATGGCATGAAGGTATTCATTCAAAGACCAGTGATTATCATCAGGGGTGAGCTCTCAAACTGTCTCTTTTCATTTAATGAGGCCAGAAGCTCAACATAACCACAGTATCCTGCTGACCTACTGCATCAGTGGAAAAGTCCCCGTTACCAGGGTTCAGACACCAGACCTCCTACTGAAGCAAACACTTCAGATGAATTCTTGCTCTGTTTTGGAGGAAGCTTTATCAAAAGACAGTTTTCACCTGATTCAGCTGCGATCAGGCCATTTAATAGGCATTACCAGTCACTTCAATAACCATAGATGTGGGTCAGTAGGGGCCTGCTACACCCACTAAAACTGAAACTTAAACACGGTCTCACGTCAAACTGAATAAATGTCACACGTTTAAGTTAAAAATAAGTACAAGCACAAAGACAGCTGCACACTGCTGGTTTCACGCCACCGTATGGAGGATCACACTGTTCAGCAACTGATCACTGCGCTCACTAGAGGTCACTGTCGGGTTCTTTCATACCTTCCTTCAGTGATCGACCACGCGAGTAGATGATAGAACCTGCTAGTGGGTACAGTAGACCCACCCGGGTTCAGTTCAGTCTCATCCTGTTTATTATTAATAAGAGGCTGGATCATTACTTTAATGTTTGCTTGACTTTGTAAGGTCTTCAGTTATACGATCAATAGTATTTACAACCAAATGGGCGATAAGTGTTCCAGTGATCGAAAGGACTCAATAACAAATGATGCTGTAATTCTTGAGTGCTTTCAGTGTTTAATAGAGGAAATATGAGGTTAGCATAATCGTATAGTTTCCTAAATTACAAGAACTAAAACAGTTTCTGCTCCATATTATGTATTCTTGTGATCCTTCCAGCAGGAAATCGACAGGTGAGGTCATTAGTCATAAACTGCATTTGCAAAGATCAGATATTTATGTAATTTCATTGCCATCTCACGTGAAATTCACCTAAAAACCTCATCTCAGTATCAGTCTGTGGATGTGACTGTGGGAGACGGTGACGCTGCTTTTAGCTGCTATGATCTGAGACTTGCTCTTCATTTCATTCATGTTTCATTTACGCTGCTGTTTTATGTCCTAAGGCACCGTGAGCCACCAGACTCTTCAACAACTATGTGCAATAAGATAATAATGATTTCTGTGTAATTACCGGTGCAATATATCTACTTTTCCATAGACAATGAATGGTTCCCTTTTCATACATAATCCTGGATAAAACAACATCTTCCATCCTTCTATGAATTACAGTTTCCCAGATTTCTGATTTCTGATCCATATTATAAGTAGGCAGCGCACCGGGGAAGCCCCAGGCACTATGAGGCAAATTATATATCAAAAAATGCATCTTGATCGGGAATGGTGTGCTATTTAACAAATTTCTAGCATGCAAATTTATCGTGACGTAAAGCGCAAAAAACTCCGAAAAATTTTGCATTGACAATGAATGAAAATTCATTTTTCTCATCAATTCAAACAATTTTTTGTATTTTTAACTCAGTCATACTTTAACTTAGAGAGTCAGTTTTAACTTTAAGTTGTTGCTAATTTTTGGTAGAATTTTTTTCCTAAATTTATATATCTTTTATCTTTTACACTTTTTGAGATATTTTACATTAAAAAGGGCTTCTAGCATTTTTTAAATTTTCTTAGAGTGTGTGACATCACAGCTAGAGTGGAGACAAGCCTCAACTCCTGAGTGAAAAAAATATTTCTAACTCGCTCCCATTTCCACAATTTTCTCTCTACAGACATAAATTTTACATAGAAACGTAGGTATACTTGTCCTGGTCGTAGACATGTTACTCTGGAGTCCGTCAGACTTATACTTTTGGCTAAAAGTGCCTGGAAGTGACCAGAACTCCAGCAAAGCTCCCCATTAGACCCCATTCTAATTTTGCCACAATTTTTTGGATCATTGCAAAAGTGAGAATTTTTATTCCCCCCTTAATTAATTAATAATTAAGGTTATTAATTACACCTGTGATCACTCTGCAATGACATGTCAATATGGCTGCTGTGAAAAGGGTAGATTGTGAAGAAAAGAGTTTTTCCTTTTTTTTTTTTTTTTTTTTTTCTTTTGGTTTTTGGGGGGGGTTGTGGGTGTTTGGTCGGTAGGTGGGTAGGGTTAGGTTTAGGTCAGGGTAAGGGTTAGGTTTAGGTTACGGTAAGGGTTAGGTTTAGGTCAGGGTAAGGGTTAGGTTTAGGTGAGTAGCAGTTATAGTTAGGGTTGTATTGTCCTTAAAAGTCATGGAAACCAGACTGTGTGTGCGTACATGCCGTGATGTGGTATCCACACGCCTGTACTCACCTCATCATCTACTGTATCTACCCGGCTCTTCATCCACTCGTCACCAGATTGTTGATTCTCTACAGCGACAGTCTCCACTTAAAGGCCACTTAAACTGAGCGTTGAGGTTTATTTTCTTAGTGTTTCTTCAGACCTGCTTCTCTGCGCTGCAGGATCACTGCTTACCTTTAGTCTGGGTACGCTCCCGGTCAGCCACCTCCAGCCGGATTCCTCCCCCCACACATCCAACAACCAGCCTCAGTCCCTGCCTCCAAACAACACACCTATCAACACACCTATCAACACACCGATCAACATACCGATCAACACACCTATCAACACACCTATCAACACACCGATCAACACACCTATCAACACACCGCTCAACATACCATCAACCACCATCAACACACCGATCAACCACCGATCAACGCACCGATCAACACACCTATCAACACACCGATCAACGCACCTATCAACGCACCATCAACGCACCGATCAACACACCTATCAACACACCGATCAACGCACCTATCAACGCACCGATCAACGCACCCTCAACACACCTATCAACGCACCGATCAACGCACCTATCAACACACCTATCAACCACCTATCAACACACCTATCAACGCACCGCTCAACACACCTATCAACGCACCGATCAACGCACCGCTCAACACACCTATCAACACACCTATCAACGCACCTATCAACACACCTATCAACGCACCGATCAACGCACCGATCAACGCACCTATCAAAGCACCTATCAACGCACCGATCAACGCACCGATCAACACACCGATCAACACACCGATCTGAGTTCCCACCTTTGATTATTACACTTATAGAACAATGGCTCTCCGTTACAGAAACACAATAAAACACATTTATAACGGCTCTGCTCCGTCTTCATGTCTGCGACTGATAACAGAAGAAAATGAGAGCAATCAATTCCCCTTCATTCCTCATTCTGCTTCAGAGGATTTAAAGTTTTTGAATTCTGCTCCCAAGTGATAACAGGCAGTAAAGGAACTTTTCTAAGTAATAATATATCCACCACCCTCTTTTCTGTCTTTCATCCTGTTCTCACTATTATTAACTAATAAAGCAGGAAGACCTTGAAAATCACATGAATGGAGCAAAAAACTTTCTATGGATGTCTTCAGGTGTTTCAAGCTTTTAAAACTTGTGATGAATCAGAGAAGATAAAGAGCTCTGAAAAGACTATGGGAACAAGTCACATGACTGATGTGACAAAATAAGTTTACTTAACTTGAGTTAACTTATTCTGTTTAGTTTTTATACAAATTTTAAGCCCAACCATGATGTCTTTCCTAAACCTAAGTGATTTTGTTCTTGAACCAAACTGTGGCCACGTCACTGTAACGACATGCCATTAAATGACACACAAACAGCCTAAAATACGTTATCATGACATGCAGAATGTCTTAAAACCAACATGCTACTTTCCCATGAGACGTGTGACAGGCGTCTTTTGTCCCTGTTGTCATGACGATTAAAGTTTTTAATAGAGCAGATAAATTTGACCTCGTTCATGATGATCCAAACCTCCACAAACATCAACAAAGAAACTGCTTCCCTCCTTAACTGATATCAAAAGTTTGATTTGAATATATGGGAAAAACAATTAAAAATGAGTTACAGTAATTTACAGCTGTGAAACACAATCTAACCATTTAAAAATCATGCAGAAATTATATTTTCAAGACAATGAAAGGTTAAAGATGAATGAAGACTTTTTATCAACAGTGGATGAAATGACTCGGAGGATTGTCATCGGACTGAACTTCCCGTCGGTTCCTCTCTCGTTGATGGAGCGTTTCAGCCTCTTTCAGCCTGTTGTTTTGGTTTCTTCTCTCACAGCATCAGTTTCAGATGCAGTTGACGACTGTTGTCAGCACAGCGCACAAAAAAAGCTGTGATAAATCTTCATTGCTTCACTACTTTTGCACCAAAAGCTTCAGTTCATGAAAGGAGCTCACTTGCAGATCCAAATTTATTTTATTTTATAAGTAATTACATTTAATTCAGTTCCAAAATGTCATCCCGTTCATGCCGTAGGCCATTATCCTATTTATTTGATAGAAGCTGGTGGACAAATATTCAGTTTCTTTTTGTGTGAAACATCCATCCATCCATCATCAACTGCTTTTCCCGTTAGGGGTCTCGGGGGGCTGGAGCCGATCCCAGCTGGCATTGGGTGAAGGTGGGTTCACCTGGACAGGTCTCCAGTCCATCACAGGACACATAGAGACAGACACCATATAGACAGACAACCATTCACGCTCACATCCACACCTACGGGACATTTAGGGTCATCAACTAACCTAAACAGCATGTCTTTGGACTGTGGGAGGAAGCCGGAGCACCCGGAGAAAACCCACACTGACACGGGGAGAACATGCAAACTCCACACAGAAGAGTCCCAAGCCGGAATCGAACTTGTGACCCTCTTGCTGTGAGGCGAGAGTGCTAACCACTGCACCACCGTACAGCCCTTGTGTGAAACATTCATTCACAAACTAAATCATACAGTATATCAGAAGAAGCTAAGCTGAGACTAACAATGTGATGAAACCTTTAAAAATGTGGTAATGAAGAACCCAAAAGACGACTGAGAATCAAAAGTTGGACTTTCAGGTAGCACAGTGTGACTTCATAAAAAGTAAAATCTATAAAACTACAGGCAGAAACTGCCATAAAATGAAATGAAAGTGGGAAGAAAATGACATTGTGCTCTGATCTCCTCCACTAATACTGGATTCATCAGCGTTAATGTGTTGATCTTTAGGGCTTAATATGAAATCAGATTAAGTTATAATATCTGTTATGTGATATACTCACTGGAGGGCACAATATTTTCAAAGATAACTGCAAATCTTTGAAATAATGTACTAGAGTATGATAAAATATTTCTCATTAAGGAAGTTAAACAAAGTAGAAGTTAAAATGGTACTTTGGGGTCATCAGAGGACTCATTATGGCTCCTGGACAAAACCAAATAAAAGTAAAACTGTAGCTTTATGGCTTTTACTTGTGAGCAGTGGTATTAATAATCTGTCTCATAATTATGAGCGCTTGCTACCGTTCCTCTTATTTGATGAATTCATGTGTTTTGCTGGGCGGTCTGCTTTCACAGATTTCAGCAGATCCATCCCAGCGCCGTATGTGATGGTTATTAAGGAGCCAAACAAAAATCATCCAGCCTGAGATGTTTAACCGAAAACCTCCCACTGATTTCCCAGAACTCATCCAATCTCTGATCTTTTTGTGTGGTTGACAACATCATTGCCCCACACAGTGATATCAGCATATTACATGAACTGCAGCTGGGTTATTTACAGAGTATTAAGCTTTGCTGGTTCCAGATTCAGTGTTTAAGGAAATCTTAAGGTTGTTTCCGTATGACAAAGTTCATTATATACAGTACATAGACTGTATATGTAGAGAAAGGAAAACATGCACAGTTGTAGTCAATAAATATGAGTCTGGCCACGACTTAGTCCCAGATTTTCTTTTTGGCCCACTGTGTATTTGAGTTTGACGCCTCTGATCTAGAGGGTCGGAGGTCCACCTCCACAGTCTCTCAAAATCCTGCAGGAAACGTTCTATTAACCTGCGTTATCCAAAACTGCTGCTGGACTAGGTTAAATCTGGATTAAGGTTTAGGTTAAGTCTTCAGGGAACTAATGTAAGTCAATGAGATGTCTTCCAAAAATGACTGAACTATTTCATAAAACCAAATATTACATTTAATAACAGCGTTCTCTAGAGCTCAGTGCCGGTTCTTTCTTCCTGCATATTTGCACATGGGAACTGTATGGTTAAAGATAAATCAAACCCTGTTTTTATATTAAGCTATTTATGGGTGCAGTCGCCACCCACTGTATTAATATGCAGTAACTATTTCTCTTTACAAAAGCTTTTATTATAGCGTTCCACTGGCAAAACACAGCTTTTATGGTAAAACAGCCACAAGAAATTCAGTGTGTGTCTTTTCAGAGAGCACTAATCAATAGTTACTTAAAGATCATTTTCAGCATTTTGTAATCAGCTGATCATTGATGACACACAACCAACAACAACCCTTTAAAAGTAAGTTTTTCAGGTCTGTGGGAAATATAAAAATGATCTCAACAAGGTGACCATACCTTTAGAAACAGCTCGTCCTTCTCCCTAAAACAGCCTGTAGTGTTAAATACCTCTCTATACCAAAGGGTTAAAGTGGAGACGTGCTCCAACACCATCCGCCATTCTGACCTCAACAACCTGCTCTGCTACACAGGGCACATCATTTCTTACACTGGCACTGACTGTTGGCTTTATGTTAAGCATTCTCAGTCTGGACCAGACCTGAAGTTACTGAAACCTAAAGAGCCTGAACACCTCGTATAAAAACAGCTTCTTTCTGTTACGCTGCATTTCCATATCTCCACGCTGTGTCAAGATGCATCACCGTCAGGCTGGTGATGTCCAGACAAACCCAGACTGTCCCAAAGGTCGCTTTAAATGTCCTCTGAGACTGCACAACAGCAAAACCTCTGATGGTTTGTGAAGCGATGGGACAGCCTCTTAATTTGGATTTGATCCATTAATGTGCTTGTCTCTCCGTATGACTTATGGAGAGCTTCACCTCTCATTCATAGGCACAGGTCTCTCATCTGCTAATTGACCCACAGTTGATTTTCAGTTGATGGATGAGCAGCTGCAGAGGATCCAGGCCAAAGGTTTGATATTAAATCAGCATCATTCAGGGCTCCGCTGGCTGGTGGCAGGCTGATCACCAGGGACTCCTCCTCTGGTGACTATTAGTTTCGCTCCAGCGTCACCACAGCAGCAACTTTCTCTACCGATACTGCCGCCATCAGTAACGTGCCCTGTGGCGGCCATATTGGATGTCCTCGGCTTGTGGACAGCAGCGGGCAATGGCAGCTGATTAAATGTCTCAACATGCTGTGATTCAGCTCACATGGTTCATATCTGTGCTGTTTTTGACCTTTTTTGTGTGTGTTTTCCTATGAATGTCTGGCAACATGTGACCCATGTGTCAATTTTCGCTCCAGATTTTTGAAAATAAACTTCTGTCTTCACAGAAAACAACAAAACGACTAAATTAGGTTTAGGAAGAGATCACGGTTTGAATTAAAACTCTGGAGGTGACGTAACTTACAGATGTTGATGGGTTTGCTATACTGAATATTTGCCTGAAACAGTTTTGAACATGGCCATGTTGCTTTGAGGTTTTATTCATGTTGAGACACATTAGCATTGACCACACTGTGTTTTTATCACTGTTGTACTCTATGTTGTTAAACTAACTAACTTACTAAATATTACTATTATTACTATCAGGTACAGGCCGTGTATTAAAACATTAGTCACTCACTCATTGTCAACCTCTTATCGGGGTCTGGTCTCAGAGCCAACAGCTCCATCAGGGACCCCAGACTTCCCTTTCCTTTTGGGGAGGCAGTAGCTCAGTCTGTAGGGAGTTGGCTTGGGAACCGGAGGGTCACCGGTTCAAGTCCCGACATGAACCAAGAACTGAGTGTGAACTGGTAGCTGGAGAGGTGCCAGTTTACCTCTTGGGCACTGCCGAGGTGCCCCTGAGCAAGGCACCAAACCCCCAACTGCTCGGGGCGCTTGTCAGGAGCAGCCCCCTCACTCTGACATCTCTCCATTGATGCATGTTTGTGCATGTGTGTGTTCAGGTCTGCATGTACTGTGTATAAGTTAACAACAGAGTGTAAATTGAATTTCCCCTCGTGGGACTAATAAAGGACTATCTTCTTCTTCTTCTTCTTTCCTGGGCCACATTAACCAGCTCTGACTGGGGGATCCCCAGGTGTTCCCAGGCCAGTGTGGAGATGTAATCTCTCCACCTAGTCCTGGGTCCATTTCGGCCACTTGGACCCGCAATCTAGTTCTTTGGGTCCTGACCCAGCCCTCAGGACCATAAGTGAGAGTAGGAATGAAGACTGACCGGTAGATCCAGAACTCCAGAACGGTGCGGTAAAGTGACTGTAATACCGCCCCGCTGCTCCGATTGTCCGGCCAATCTCACGATCCGTTGTCCACTCACTCGCAAACAAGACCCAGAGGTACTTGAACTCCTTCACAAAACATTAGTAAACTATTAAAAACACTTTGCATAAGCTTAAAGCATTTCAAATAGCTGAAGTTCCTCTTATGGTGACGAACACAACAGATGTTTAATCAGGTCTTCACAGTCATGGTAGAATATTAGGAGGCTCTGAAAAGTGGAAACCTGGGAGGCAGGACGCTCCCACTCTCTTGTATCATGTCCTTTCCCTGATTTCAGGATCCAGGAGCATGTCTTCACCTGGACCCCTCTGTGCTGACACTGATGGTAAACATGTCACAGAGCTCTGTGCTATGATCGATATCCTGCTGATGAATGAGCTGTGAACAGAAACCAGCCTCCCCTTTTAATAAGCTGCCACGGCTCGATATGCTCCATGAATAATACAGTGTAATGTTGCTCTAATAAGTGTGTGGGTGGGAGGGCAGAGTGTGGGTAGAGAGTGGAAAATATCAGCAAAGATCATCATATGGTTACATGAGAATGAGATCTGAGTTTCGAAGTACTTATAAGTACATACGAGTCATTAGGGGTCAGAGACAGTTTCATCTACAGACGTTCTCCGAGTTGGTCTGAACAGCACCAACACACCATGTTGATCCCTGCTGTGCTTCACCAACCACTTTCTCTTCTCATTTCTTAGTTGTGTTGAAACGAAAAGGTGTTTTTTCTGATTCTTGGAGATATTAAGGAAGTCCACAGTCTAGACGGGTGGCTGCTGGCCTCGGGCCTTTGACTGGACTCCCGACTTCAGGCTCCAGTCCTCATGTTACTGTTTCAGACCAAATATCTGTGATTCAGTTCTCCACAGAGAGGCTGTATTGGATGGGACAAGACTGTCTTAGACTCCTATACGAAAGCATGCATCGTTGTACAGACACTGATTGTCACTTATATACATGTCATAGACTGAAACGACATGTTCTCATCTCAACTCATCACATACTGATGCTTCGTTGGGGGCGGCAGTAGCTCAGTCTGTAGGGAGTTGGCTTGGGAACCGGAGGGTCACCGGTTCAAGTCCCGACATGGACCAAGAACTGGTGTGAACTGGTAGCTGGAGAGGTGCCAGTTTACCTCTTGGGCACTCCAGAGGTGCCCCTGAGCAAGGCACCAAACCCCCAACTGCTCGGGGCGCTTGTCAGGAGCCCCCCCCACTCTGACATCTCTCCATTGATGCATGTTTGTGCATGTGTGTGTTTCAGGGCCGCATGTACCGTGTATAAGTTAACAAACAGAGTGTAAAAATTGAATTTCCCCTCGTGGGACTAATAAAGGTTGATCTTCTTCTTCTTCTTCTTCGTCAGACCCCTCGGTCTCTCTGCTTCCATGTCAAAATGGTGTCAAACCCTCATTTTAGCTCGGGGGCCACATGGAGGAAAACCTCTTCCCAAAGGGGTAAAATCACCGTATAATAACGTAACAGTAACGACAGCTTCAGATTGTTTCCTTTGTTTTAGTTTGGTCCAAAATAGTACGAGCACATTCTGAAAATGTGCACATCACAAATAATCCTCTGCACTAAACTCTTCAAATTAGTTGAAAATTCGGAGGAAATATCGGTGCCATTTCAAGAACCCAAAGCCTCAGTGACTGAGCTTAGACCTGGTCTCCGTGGGTCTACAAAGACAACAACTTTAAGTCACAGCCGATCTGGGACTGAACAAAATACAAACAGCTCTTCTATCAAATCCCTCGTTAGTCATTTCCACATCTTCATCCTGAGCTGACTCACCACACCAGACAAACGGAGGTAGAAACTATTCCAGAGGGTCGAGTTAGTCCCTGCCTTGTAGGCGACACCATTTATCGATGCAATGCGTGAACTATTTCAGAGCCTGAACACAGATGCTGCCGTCATGCTGCCCCCTTGCAGCATCTAGTTGAAGTTACTCCAGCGCTCTGCTCAAAGGAGAAGACGTAATGGGCAGGAGGACGAGGCAGCTCCGGGCCGGCGGTCAGGTAGACCTGCTCGGCCCTGGTCCAACAGTCTGCTTGGTTAACAGGACTGATACTGCGACACCCAGTGGACACATTTAGAACAGCAGTTTCTTTCATTGCACCTCATTTTCATACTTTCCAAAATCATCTAACAGGCTGGATTAAACCCGTTCACAGGCTGTACGTTTGACACCCCTGCACTAAACACATGCTTAAAGCTTCAGTAGGCAGAAAGGCTTTAGCATCTTTGGATAAAAAAAAACATAATAACATAATTTAAGTATTGTGGTATTTTGGCCCGCGGGCCGTATAATGCCCAGGTCTGCTGCATACTGTGTAGCGTATACTGTATACGGCGTTCATCAGTAGTATATAGTAGAAGGTTTCTTTTCTGCTCTGTTTTCCGGTCACATACGATGTATCCTGTCATTTCAGATCCAGCCACTCCCTCCCGCCCTGCAGTGATCACCTGACCTCCACCTGCTCACCTGTTCCCATTTTCCCTCGTCAGCCCTGCAGTCGGCTACATATACCGGCTCATTTCTGTTTTTTTGTTCTTCCTGCCTCATGCTTGCCTTTTTGCATTGCTTTAACTGTCCTGTTCTGCCTGCCTGGTTTTGACTTTTCTTTGTTTTTGGCCACAACATGAACCTTTATTTAACATGTTCATCTCTGAGATGTGCAATTGGTTACTTGCTGAGCTTTTACAGTCGCACAAACTCGGTACATAGGCCGAGCACACGGTCAGTGCATGTGCTGCTAGCTAGCAAGCTACAGTTAACATCGGTGCAATCTGTACATTAGCTGCTTGGTAAAACAAGTTTCTGTGTTTGTGAGTGACTTCTGGTTCGATGAGAAGTAACAGGGAAAGAGACAGAGGTAGAAATGGAGAGAGACAACCAGGAGGAACCTGGACCAGGGGAATGGGAAGCAGGTTGATAAGAACCAGGCAAGGCTAAAGAAACAGTTTGCATCCATTGATTTCTCTCCCTCCTGATGCTCTCTGATAAACTCTGAGAACACAAACATGCTGGTCTGCACCAACATTTAAAATCAGTGTAGATATAGCAGCTAAAGTACATTTTCAGTCCACATTTGTCATTTATAAAACTCTTAAAATCCATTTTATCAAACTCATAGGGAGAGACTTGGCTATCAGATTTTTCTACAGACTGGTTTCAAGTTCCAACATTAAACACTGGGCTGCTTTAAATCATGCTGCTCCCTCAATTATATTCAACACTCATTTATTTCTAACCCCATAGAAAAAAAGGAAAAATAATCCATCAAGGAATTGCAGCATCTGGCAGTAATTGTCGATCTTGTGAGTGGAGGTGCACTTAGACTGAATGCAAAAGCAAATTTTCATCTATTTTAGCTGTTTTTGCAGTTTGAACACAATTTTGCCACAAGCCTCCCAAAGGATTCCCATAGCAGCTTTTTAGCAGTGACAAAACAGATCCTGTTGATTGTCAGGACATTATTATGTGTTCAGTTTAAAGGACTGAATTCATGTCACTCACAACAACCAAAAGTATTGTGCATCCTCTTGCATCTTTCCACTGATTTGATATAGTCGTGCTGCCTGTAAAGCTTCACATTCAGCCTGAACAGCTTAAAGACTGTAAATGTCGACAGCACGTGGCAAACTCAAGGCCAGCAGGCCAAATTAGGCCCGGCGCCTCATTTCATGTGGATTGCAAAGAATATATCATGCATATCATACAATTCTATGGCGCTTTACAGAAGTACAGTGTCCTTAAACTACAAAGTTAAACTAAGCTAATAGAATAAACTGGGTTTGATCATATTTGTGTGATGGTAAAAAAAAAGACCTTTATTATTCACTAGAGGATGATTTTGATCTCTGATGGATGAGTAATGATGAGGGTTTCTGAATCTCAGCAGCTGGATTTAGACATTAAATATATCTTGAATGACGCCCTCTTCTTTCCATCCAGCAACCTTTGACTTTAAAGATTGTGGCTTGTTACGTGTACAAGTGAATACATGAATGACTTTTACAAAATACAACCTTCATTTGGTATGTACACAAACAGCAGTTTATGTTGATGGAGTTTGATGAACATCAGACCAACTCCATCTGTTTGCCTTCCAGCTCAACTCAAGGTAATGATTAATCACTCCTGAACGCTCATTTTTCTGGCTTTTGCCTGCCAGGTGTGTGTGTGTGTGTGTGTGTGTGTGTGTGTGTGTGTGTGTTGTGTGTGTGTTGTTGTTCATACCGTACCATACATATTGTGGGGACTCGCCTTCCTTTTGGGGACAGCATGTCCGTCCCCATACAGGCTGATCTCTAACACTGTTCGTAGCTATACCTACAAGAAGCACTGCACTGTAATTCATGCATAGTCCACAAAATCAATTTGTACATAATCCACACAATTGTCAACCAGGAACTATAAATAGCGGTGGATGCCGTGTCGGGAGGCGGTCAGGGTGGATGGGTGAGTCAGAAAATGCCAGACTTTCACCCAGCAGATGAAGTTTATGAAACCATTACTGATGTTAGTTTTTACTTCGTACTGAAAACTGATGAAGGATGGATGATGAAGTCATGGAGACACATTAAATAAACACTACTCAAGTCTGTCCTCCATCTCTGAGCTCCATCTGACTTTATGCTCCACCTTTAGCATTAGCTCATGCGTTAGCTGCGGCCGCCATGACGGCGGTGGTTGTCTTCCTTGGTTTTGGGGGCGGCAGTAGCTCAGTCTGTAGGGAGTTGGCTTGGGAACCGGAGGGTCACCGGTTCAAGTCCCGACATGGGCCAAAAACTGAGTGTGAACTGGTAGCTGGAGAGGTGCCAGTTTACCTCTTGGGCACTGCCGAGGTGCCCCTGAGCAAGGCACCAAACCCCCAACCGCTCGGGGCGCTTGTCAGGAGCAGCCCCCTCACTCTGACATCTCTCCAATTGTTGCATGTATATGGACCTGTTTGTGCATGTGTGTGTATAAGTTAACAGAGTGAAAAAATTGAATTTCCCCTAGCGGGACTAATAAAGGAATATCTTCTTCTTCTTCTTCTTCTTCTCTATTGGCTGTCGTTCTCTGCCGTGTGACTGTGTCATCAGGGGTTCCCCACACACAACAGGAGATCCCGTCAGAAACACTGAACATGTTTAATATCTACCGTTTTAAATCAGTGGAGCCAGGATGGACTTCAGAGCCGATCAGAGGATGTAAAACACTCTGAACAAACCTCACAGCACAGGAACATCTGGATAGATCATCTCTAGATCCACCAGGCTTTACTGATGATTGTCAGGAGGAATCAGATCCAATATCTGCTTGATTTGTCTTGAAGTTGTATCTTGAGAAGAAGGAAATTTATTTTGGAAACCCTGTATGCATATTAGGAGTGGAAATTAACACACATTGCTGGTGCAGATGGGAAAGGTTCGGGTAAAATACGAACCGTTCGGTTTGCTAGCCATGGTTTCCGGTCGGTTGTGTACCGTTCGGTTCATCTGAAATAGGTTATGAGGCCGATTGTGTATTTTTTCATCCCGTTTATTGTCCCACTAGAAATCAAGGCCTGTGGAAAGAGGCTGGGACACGGTGGACAGGAATATGAGGTAGATCATATGCGCAGTGTAACTGAAGTTGCGGTCATGCATTTCGGACCAGATTTTACTGCATGTGTTGTACCGAAAGCGACGAGGCGTTGACGAGGCGTGACCCCGCCTCCTTCCTCCTCAGACTCTCATTGGCAGAGACGTTGATGAAGAGCAGAGTCCGGCTGTGATTGGTTCAGGAAATGGAGAGAGGACACGATAAAATTCAGGTAGAGGATCCACCGGCGGCGTTTCTCTCTGCTGTGTGGGAGCGTGACGGATTCGGTGTTACGGATGATGGCGACGGGAATAAAGTGGAGGATAAAACGTCAACGGAGTGTCAGCGCTGTACCTGCAGACTCAGACAGAGTAAAAAACACAACTAAGGCTTTGGGATGTTTATGGACTAAACTGGGATACGAACCGAACCATGAACGTTAGGAACCCCTCGCGCCGGGGCATTCAGTTGTCTGGCTGCTGTTCTTGCTGCAGTGTTTACCTGCATTATCAGTGTGTTTGTGTAACACTTTACATATTTGCCAGTAATCCTGTCATGCATGCATCATCATGTATCATGTCGTGTACAAGGACAGTGTAGATTAAGCCCTTCTAACCCTGCAGACTTCATCTCCTCTGTTGTAAACAAAGATCAAGGCGTTCAATTATTCATGTCTCCTGCCTCGAGGGCCACGCCATCAATGCCTGTGATTAACATCAGCTCTTGGGATAAATTAGAACAGCACCCAGGGTTGTGTGACCAAACTGTAAACAACGGTTTGGTGAAATCTTTTATACCTGCAGTGCTTTCACATAGAACAATGAAAATCAGAGCAAGGCAATTACAATTTAATGTGTGGTATTTAAAACGACAGAGTAGATAAGAGTAAAGAATATGTATGGTAAAATAAATAAGCATAAAATAAAATCTCTATCTAAGCTCTTCATCTTTTACAGTGGAGGCGTTGAAGCTCAAATGAGCCAACAGATCAAGAGAAGTATTTATAGATCAAGCTGCTTTGTCATGTGAACATCAGACTTATATATATTTCACAGAAATTAGATGCTGTTATGGTCCATCACAACATATTTTGTTGTAAATGCCCTCGATGATTAAAACTGAAGATTAAAATCCATAATCAATAACAGCAGAGCAGCATCACCACACAGGGACGGCAGTAGCTCAGTCTGTAGGGAGTTGGCTTGGGAACCGGAGGGTCACCGGTTCAAGTCCCGACATGACCAAGAACTGAGTGTGAACTGGTAGCTGGAGAGGTGTCAGTTTACCTCTTGGGCACTGCCGAGGTGCCCCTGAGCAAGGCACCAAACCCCCAACTGCTCGGGGCGCTTGTCAGGAGCAGCCCCCTCACTCTGACATCTCTCCATTGTTGCAGGTATGTGTACTGTGTGAAATTAACAACAGAGTGTAAAAACTGAATTTCCCTACAGGGATTAATAAAGGTTCATCTTATCTTATCTTATCTTATCACACGCAGCATCTGCCAAATGCTCAACTGAATGAATGAACTCAATAAAGTGGACTCTGAATGTGGACATTTCGTCCTCTTTGGATCCGCATGGCTGCATCCTCACCCTGCTATCATCTCCAGAGTGCTACAACACTACAATTTCAACATTACGGCATCAAAATTAAAATGGAGATAAATTGCAACGCCGATTGAGGCTCAGTAGCACATGTGGCTCCATTCAGTAATTGTTGCTATCAGAGCTGCTATCACGGATGGAGGTGAACGCCAACCGCCAGCCTGAATCCTTGTGAGCACATAATTACAGGCGTCATCAGTGATCCCGTCTCACTGAAACACAATGAATGCCTGAGTGTGTAATGACTTGAAAATCTCAGACAAAAGAAGTGTCAGAGGCTGAATACTGAAATGAGACAGATGTGATGTGCTTTTAAAAAAAAGAAATCAGGAGATACAGAATGTAAAAATATCCAACAACGACATAAAACATTTGGGATAATAATTCGACCAGTGTTTGTCAGCCAGGAGCCATAACTGAACTGACCTTTTATTATTCTGATTTAAAGTGTGACAAACACTAGACGAGTTTATCAGAAGCACCTTACTGTGAACACAGTGTCACGTTTGGAGGCCTCCGTAGAGGACCGATTCATGGTTTGAATAGTAACACCAGACTAAACAGCAGTGTTTCACCGTGGTTTTCAAGCCTTTGGTGAGGGCTGAAATGTGCTCTTTGACCAAACCCAGCGATGATGTCTAAGGGTCCTGGGGAACACATCTCATCACTGAAGACCACAACAGAAAAGTGACGCCAAGGGGTCGGACAAAGTGTGAATGTGTGACGAACTGGGATAAGAACGAATATCTCTTAGTAGGAGTGGCATTAAAATGAATTTATCATCACGTTAACATTGACAGACCTAACTAAAATATCTCAGTTATAAGATTATAAAGTCGATTAACCGTCATTACAAACCAACCAGGTCAGACTACTACTACTACTACTTTGCTACTGCTACCACCCATTTACATCCACACATCTGGAGGTCAGAGGTCAAGTCTGGAGCCTCATTTAACCTCCTTCACTACCAGCTAGTCTGACCTGGTTGGTACTGATGGATCCATCAGGGTCTCTAGTTTCAGATGAGACCAGGATGTAGTAGTAGTAGTAGTAGTAGTAGTCTGACCTGGTTGGTACTGATGGATCCATCAGGGTCTCTAGTTTCAGATGAGACCAGGATGTAGTAGTAGTAGTAGTAGTAGTAGTGCTGACCTGGTTGGTACTGATGGATCCATCAGGTTCTCTAGTTTCAGATGAGACCAGTATGTAGTAGTAGTAGTAGTATTAGTAGTAGTAGTAGTAGTAGTAGTGGTCTGACCTGGTTGGTACTGATGGATCCATCAGGGTCTCTAGTTTCAGATGAGACCAGGATGTAGTAGTAGTAGTAGTAGTAGTAGTAGTCTGACCTGGTTGGTACTGATGGATCCGTCAGGTTCTCTAGTTTCAGATGAGACCAGGATGTAGTAGTAGTAGTAGTAGTAGTAGTAGTAGTCTGACCTGGTTGGTACTGATGGATCCATCAGGTTCTCTAGTTTCAGATGAGACCAGGATGTAGTAGTAGTAGTAGTAGTAGTAGTAGTAGTAGTAGTAGTGTGACCTGGTTGGTACTGATGGATCCATCAGGTTCTCTAGTTTCAGATGAGACCAGGATGTAGTAGTAGTAGTAGTAGTAGTAGTAGTGTGACCTGGTTGGTACTGATGGATCCATCAGGTTCTCTAGTGTCAGATGAGACCAGGATGTAGTAGTAGTAGTTGTAGTAGTAGTAGTAGTAGTAGTAGTCTGACCTGGTTGGTACTGATGGATCCATCAGGTTCTCTAGTTTCAGATGAGACCAGGATGTAGTAGTAGTAGTAGTAGTAGTAGTAGTAGTAGTAGTAGCCATCCATCCTCTGAATGCTCTAGGTCTCTAGTTACCAGGATGTAGTAGTAGTAGTAGTAGTAGTAGTAGTCAGTGTAGTGTCTCTAGTTTGTGGCTGTAAAGTTTCAATACTGTATTTATAAGCCCCACCCAGAAATATTCAGTATAAGCTGAGTGTCACAATATTCTGTCATGTTTGTAATTTCTACAGTTGAAATGAATACACATTATGTGCAATAGATTTCACTTGATATTGGGGTATTTTTTGGGGTAAAAATATTTTTAATTTCTTCAGGCTGTATAGATATCATTCTTCTTCTTCCCTACTACTCTGACACCTCTTGTTGAATCATTTATTTATAGATGAGACAGAAAGAGAGAGACAGGAATGGAGGTGACAAAGTCTAAAGTCTAAAATATCTGAATCACAGACTGATGTTAATTATATTTTGTCCATGAATACTTATTAAATAAGTCTAAATGGTCTGTCTGCTTCCAGACATGTATTTTCATATTAAAGCATTTAATCAATCACATTTCAGCCATCATTTGTTGCCAGGCAGGGTCAAAGTCAAATAAATCCACGTGGAGGCCTTCACAATCCGTTCTGCAGGCCCTCTAACACAAAAATAAATGTCGATGACACTTTTGCTTCAACCAATCAGAGTTTGAGTTGGTGTTACAGGGCCTCCTAGCGGGCGTACGGTAACGTCACCGTATTCAGAGCCGTTGATTGGCTAGTCAGAGAGCGTACCAGCCAAAGCTAGCAAACTGCATCTGTAGCGAGCTGCGCGAATCGAAATATTGTTTTGTTGGCGTCATAGCTGTTTTGTCAGCCCACAATGGCTGAAGGAGAAGAAGAATTAGATTTGGTGGCAGATTTACTGTCAAGGCCAATTTCAAGACAGACTTTTCAAGAAAAGCTGGACATTGTTAGGAAAGGTCGGACAACTCCGAAGCTAGCTAGCCTGTCACAACCAGGAAAAGGATTTGTACGCCACTTTCAGGTAACCAACTACGAGCGGTACCCCTGGCTCACAGGGTCCGAGGAACACTGCAAATTATATTGCTGGGAGTGCTTGTTATTTGCCACTGATCGACATGGTGTTTGGAGCCACAGTGGGTTTGGAAATCTGACTTGCCTAACCAAGGCAGCAACGACACACCAAAGCACTGCCGGACACTTACAAGCAACGGTGCTCTCCAAATCTTTTGGGGAAACCAGAGTGGATCTACAGCTGAACGAGCAAGTGCGCAGGGAAACGGAGCTCCACAACGAAAAGGTGAAGAAAAACAGGGAAATCTTAAAAAGACTGATAGACTGTGTCACAATGAAAGCGCTGGATCCAACAACAGAGGAAACTATGTGGAGCTTCTTTCTCTCATTGCTGAAAGCAACACGGATTTACATTACCACCTGTCCACTAATACGGTGTTCAGTGGAACGTCGGGTAAAATACAAAACGACCTGATCACTGCTATTGCTGAAGTAATGGGAGAAGAGATGAGAAGTGAAGTTAAAAAAGCACCGTTTGTCTCTGTTATGGTGGATGAGACGACAGACGCGAGTCAGCGCAGCTCGCACTGGTCCTGCGTTACGTAACGGGCACGGGTGTCAAAGAGCGATTTGTCAGATTTGAAGATGTTACCAGTGGGAAGCGAGCCGATGACATTGCAGGTCTTATCATCGGATTTTTGTTGGAAAATGAATGTCTGGGTAAAGTTGTGGCACAGTGTTTTGACACCTTTGGCTTTATTCATACACTGCTATGCACATCGGCTCAATTTACTGCTGACTCAAGGGGCCTCAAAGCTTAAAGAATGCAAGATCTTTTTCGCCCACCTCAATGGTCTTGCTGCATTTTTTTCTAGATCGCCTCGGCGCACACAACTACTGCACGAAATGTGCCAGCGGCGTCTCCCTCGTGTGGCACCAACACAGTGGCAGTACACATCCAGAGTGGTCAATACAGTCTTTGAGAAGACAGATGCTCTAAAGGAACTGTTTGATCACATTCTGGAGCATCATGACGAGTATGATGAGGTGATGGATTCAAAGCACGTCTGGAGTTTTGTTTTTTGCTTCACACATTTAAGGGTATTTTTGAGTATTCAGACATGCTCTTTTCAATACTACAGGACAAAAAACTGGATGTACAGTTTTGTCTGGCCAGGGTGAAGGAGTTCTGTGACACCGTTGAGCGACAGAGAAGCCGATATGAGGAACTCTACGAGGATACTGAACGCACCGCAGGCGCTCCGAGCGCACGGAGAGGTCAAGCGCAAGATCCTCGCGCACACTACCGCCAACTCTATGGCAGGATTCTGGACAATATTATTTGCCAGACACAGACAGGATTTCAAGACCACGAAAAACTGATGTTTGTCACCCTCCTCGACCCTTTCGGGAATACAAGAAACATTTACCACATGCAGCCTTCTCCAGTTTAACACAGAGCCACGGTGCAGTTTTTGATCTGTCACGGCTAAAAACAGAACTGACTGTAATGTGTGCCATGAATGATTTTGCAGGAAAATCTCCCACTGATCTCCTTGACTTCCTTCATCAGAAAAATCTGAGTGAGATAATTGGGGCAGCTGTACACATTTGTATGTTCGGCGGTGACCATTCCCGTGTCCACTGCTTCTGTCGAGCGAACATTTTCAGCCCTAAAGCGTATTAAAACTTATGCCAGAAATACAGCAGGGCAGGCTCGACTTTCGGCATTAGCTTCGATGGCGATAGAAAAGGACCTCCCGATGGAACTGAAGCGCACAGATAATCTGCACGACAGAGTAACTGAAGTGTTTTTGAGGAAAGAGAGGAGGATGGATTTTGTCTACAACTGATCCGAATTTCGCGGCTGTAGCTGCAGTAGAAGGAGACTTGTTCACCTGGTTTGTTTACTCAGTAAAGGCATTTCTTGTGGGGTTATCTATAAGCGAATCAACGGCTCTTTATACTGTATTTCTGCGTATTCCTGCATTATAAGAAGGCTTTTATAACCATAAAATAGATATTGAGGGGTGGATTGATTCAGACGGAGTATTACTGAAGGCCTAGATGTGAAATGCACGGTCCGCCACTGCAAACCACCCAGACTCTAATTGAAGCCCGTCGCGGGCCAGGCTTCAGACAGCAGACTGAGGGAGGAGATGGTCGAGGCCTGAGGCTGATGAAGATCAGAGCTTCCTGATTATTTCTCCTCTGAGAGAACGTCTCCTCGGGTATCTGTGCTACTCACAGCAGAAGGTAGCAGAAGGATTTCACATCCCAGCCGCCTCCACTGTCGGGCTGGCCAACCATTTGACTCTTCCGCTGGTGAAGTTGTCTCTCTGGCAGTGTGGCCAACTCCTCAGTAAGGACAGCAGCTATTGGCTGTCCTAAAAGTCGCTAAATGACATCATCACCTAATTTGCATAATTGCTGATATGCTTGAAATTGTAATGGACGCTGTAGGAGAGATGAGTAACGTTGTGGGAGATCCTAAATGTTTATAACTACAAATGAACTTTCTCCTGTTGACTGAGACATGATGAGCAGCCAGCTGCTGATGTCCCAGAGAGGCTGACACACAGTGGACGAAGTGAGGACTTATTTAAGACAAAGGAAATTTTATATTTACATCCTGGATCAGTCAGCGGCGGCTTTGTGCATGCGCGATGGATGCAGAGGGATGAACATCTGCTGCTACTGCAGCTAGGAGGGACTGCTGCCGAGGACTGGAGGAGGGTCCATGGCAGCACCCGCTGCTCGTTGAAGTAAGAACGATGCCTCCCTTCACACCAGAGTCTCCAAAAGTCTCCAATAACACCAGAAAAAGTTGCTAGGTTTGTCGCCAGTTACTTTTTGGAAAAATAGTCGCTAGAGGGGTCTGAAAACTCACTAAATATAGCGTCATTAAGCTGGCAACGCTGCTCTCTGGGCAGAATGTGGGCAGGAACTGGAGGTATCGATACTTCCAAAATCTCCCCAGAAATATACTGTCCTGTTAATCCAGAGATCTTTGCAAAGGTTCAGTGATCTCCCCCTCTCCTTTTGGCAGACCATCTCAACCTTATCAGAGATTATAGCTGATTTTATAGTCAGATCTTCCCGTAATGCGTGAAGGATTCATGTGATGCTGAACACTGCAGCTTTTCAAAGGGCCACATATCTATCACAAGTTCGCTTGGATCACGCTGTGAGAGCTTTTAATGATTTTAAGGGCATCCTGTTGAGAGCGAGGACTGTGAATAATATATCAGACTTCTGCTCTGCAGAGATGAAGGGTTGTAAGGTGTAAAGAGGTACAACAATAACTCCATCTAGATAGCGTATGAGTACATACATGGAACATGACTCCGGGTTTATGCAGCTCTCTCAATACACAGAACAGAAATAACAGAGTAAAAGAATACAATAAGAATAAGAATAATAAATAATAAGAATAAGAATAATAAAAATGAAATATCTATATCATCGTGTTCAGTTCAGTTGAATTCCCTGGCTCCTCCCTCAAGCTGGTCATACACTGTACAATTTTAGCCCATTCTGGCTCAAATTTGAGCCACACAACTCATTTAGAGTTGGACCAAATTTCAGCTTCATCGGCCTTCGTTTGCTGTACTGTGGTCGGTGGGGCAGAGGACCAATAACTCCTCCCAGCCGGCCATCGGACAGTTAGGTGAATTTCTGTCAGAAATGTTGGTTGTCCGTCCACAGACTCTCACAGTCAAAGCAGAGTCTCGATTCCCCGACGTCTGTGACCTTTTTCTCCTTTTACAGTAATCAGAGCGTAGCTATCGTTACAATAGACATAGCTCCTGAAACGTAGCTAGCTTGCCTCCAATTCTCTCTGCAAAACTGACAGGACATACTGTCCAGGTCTTCCTCGCCACCGGAGAGTCCATTCAGTTAGGTTGATTGGACCGTACAGTCTGATCACTCGGGTCGTGGCTGACGATCGGACCGTACAGAGAGATAGCATAAATTGTGAGCTATGGCTTCACATCGTCAACGATCTGTCGGAGTAGGAGTTACACAGCTTTTCTAAAATTGTGCAGTGTATATCCAGTTTAAGAGACCTTGGACTTATTTTGGTACTGCAGAAGCAGTCTAAGCTTTTGGGGATAACACCCCCACAAACTGTTTTTTGTGCTATCCCAAAATGTTTTTGTTTTATTTCTCTTTCAACAGTCAAGGCAGCGAATCCGACCCAGTTTAAATCCAGTTCACTGTGTGCATGCATGTGCTGATGTGCAGTGCATCAGGTTAAAACTGAACAAACAAACCAACACAGTAAAGACTGGTGTGATGTGAATGGAGCTCAGAGCTCACATAACAAGCACTTGTTGGCCGAAAGCACACACACTTCAACAGAAACAATGGTTGATGAGTGACATTTTCAAGTATACATGGATGATGAGACCATGAAACACACTCACACTCATCGAAGGTTGCTGTTCAGCTCTTCTTAAAAGTTCCCTTGATATTCAAATGCTGAATAGTTGCTGTAGAGGCTCTACAGGCTGCAGCGATCACGATGATCAAATACTCCACAAACACACAATGAGAGGGTCTCTGACAGACAGACGGCAGGCAGACAGGCAGACAGACAGACAGGCAGTCAGGTAGGCAGACAGACAGGCAGACAGACAGGCAGGCAGACAGGCAGACAGACAGACAGGCAGGCAGACAGGCAGTCAGGTAGGCAGACAGACAGGCAGGCAGGCAGACAGACAGGCAGACAGGCAGGCAGACAGGCAGACAGGCAGGCAGACAGGAAGGCAGGCAGGCAGACAGACAGGCAGGCAGACAGGCAGACAAACAGGCAGGCAGACAGGCAGTCAGGTAGGCAGACAGACAGGCAGGCAGGCAGGCAGACAGGCAGACAGACAGGCAGACAAACAGGCAGACAGACAGGCAGGCAGACAAACAGGCAGACAGACAGGCAGACAGACAGGCAGACAGACAGACAGGCAGGCAGACAGACAGGCAGTCAGGTAGGCAGACAGACAGACAGGCAGGCAGACAGGCAGGCAGGCAGGCAGGCAGACAGGCAGACAGGCAGGCAGACAGGCAGACAGGCAGACAGGCAGGCAGACAGGCAGACAAACAGGCAGACAGACAGGCAGGCAGGCAGACAGGCAGACAGGCAGGCAGACAGGCAGACAAACAGGCAGACAGACAGGCAGGCAGACAGACAGACAGGCAGGCAGACAGGCAGACAGACAGACAGACAGACAGGCAGACAGACAGGCAGTCAGGCAGACAGACAGACAGTCAGGCAGACAGACAGGCAGTCAGGCAGGCAGTCAGGCAGTCAGGCAGTCTAGTACTGTAAATACTGCTTCATGTCTAACAACTTGTAGTTTTAAAGGTTGATTCTGCCCAAATACGACTGACTGTTTCTCTCTCTCTCGCTCTCTCTCTCTCTCTCTCTCTCTCTGTTTAACAATACAGTTCATCTCTCTGATATTCATAAAAAGCATTTCTTCTTTCCATCTAGTCAGGAAAATTCAAATTTACCACTTTTTCAGTATTACAGTTTAGCTTCCAGCTTGTCCAGCGTTATATTTCAGCTCTTAGCTTATTGAGATGATGCAGTTCAGTTTCCAGCTCTGCAGGTTTTACATTTCAACTTCAAGGTTTTTCAGCAGTGCAGTGCATTTGATCTCTAACATTTTTAGGCGACTCATTTCATGTCTACAGTTTCAGCAATGTTTTGCAATTAATTTCAACTATCAGCATTCACACGCATTTTCAGTAGGAAATGTATTTTCTAGTTACATAATTTATTTCTCATCCTTCTCACATCTCTAGAAAATTATCCAAATCTTTCTGTGGCACAATTTATATCTTCAAATTAAAAAGAATGAACACCAACTTTACAAACTTTAGGTTTAATAGATTAGGATTTGTTTCTAATTATTGGTATTTCTGCTGTAGCTTCAAAAATCGTGACAAAAAATAAATCTCTTGATGTTCACAATATTAAAACAAATTGTGGTGCACGTTTTGATTTTTCCAGGCTTCCAGCTGGTGAACTGTTCACCAGAGTTTAATGTTTCCTCCACTGAGCGACCTCCACCTTCAGAGTAGGACAGAGGTCTCAGGAAGCTCCACAGGCCCTTTCTAACTGTAGCTTCACTCCTTTATGACTAGCTGGCAGCTGTTGTTTTGCAGCCGTAGATGCTCAGTTTCTACTGTTAGTTGGTTAGTTAAGAGTGTTCTTTCACTATCAGCCCTCTCTGGATCCCAAAGCAGTCCATGCTTCTCAGAGAAAATGAGGAAAAACTGCAAAGTGTGCTTGAAAAAAGCTTCTGAGGGACAATAAAGGAGTAACAGAGCTGGTGTAAAATAATTCAGGAGTAAAGCTAAAATACTGGGATGGAGACACTGATGCTTGATACACTGCTTGTCCACTAAGAGGAGCATGTAGTCTGCTTCATGGTGTGTTTGTGGATGCAAACAGGGAAACAGCAGGTTATGAGTGATGCGTCTATGATCGAAGATGGATGTTTGATGGAAGACAGACAGCAAATGTCAAGAAGAAAATCTCTGGTGGACGGAGAGACGGAGCTGAGAGTCAATCACAGCTGCCACCTCTTAAATGTCTTTCAGACGTCAATCACACTTTTATTTCCTGAGAATTTCTCACTCATCTGGTTTGACTTTGAACTTTTCCTCCTCCTGCATGTTGCTGTCTGTCAAACACTTGCTGTGACAGCTGGCAGAAGGAAGAAAGGAAGAAAACAAAGTAGAGAAACCGAAACTAACAGGAGATGGTGGACAGCAGGGACGGGAGCCTCCAAATGACCCTTTCTAAGCCCCACCTCTTTCTGGTCTGTCCTCCAATAACAACTGAGCAAGCTTGGAACCCGTCACAACCTCCGTCAGCGTTCCCCTGTCCTGATTTACTTCACTGACACACTGGATTGTATAAATCAGCTCCACAAGGAACTTTCATTTTCTGTTTATTGTGGCGATCCCTGTGGACAAAAGCCAGTCTGCCAGTCTGCCCCACATAGTCCTGGTTCTGGTTTTCCCGAGCCTCCCTTCCCTCCAACAGGCCCAGCAATACAGCAGGAGGAGGAGAGCTCCACGTCAGGCAGAAGCGGTTCCTCCTCCGGAGGAGGAGGAGCAGCGAGGCGAAGCTCTGCTCCTGCTGCTGCCGGACATGGAGCTCTCCTCCTCCTGCTGGAGCTTCGAATGCGGGTTGGAGGCCTCAGCGAAGCCGGATCTGGGTCTGTCCAAGGAGGGCGGGTCACTGCCAGAGGCCCCACTGGAGTCTGAGTTTCTGGTGACCTGCATGATTTCATCTGATTTTATCCCGGACCAAAGTAAGTTTGGTGTTATTCATGTGGGTACAGTGCAGTTTCTCATTGTGAGTATATCCGTCCATCACACACTATGACCTTGCTGTTGGATTGTTGAAGCTACATGACGCCCAGAAGCGAATACACACCGTGGTATCTGGCAGAAGGGAATTAGCGTCGCCATGTTTGTTTCTGGTGTTTACTGTGTGCAGAGGCCAGATGAACGTCACCCTTCGTGCTTTCACGACCTCCTCAGTGGAAAGTTTCTGATGCTCAGAGTTCACAAGTTGTTCGTTGACGTTGTCAGAAATGACGGAGGCCATGGAAGTTCATTTTTTTGGTGCATAATATTTAATGGATTGTAATTTTAGTCAAATATAGATTTTCTTTGTATCATTTTATAAAGTCTCTGAGGAAAATGTTGATATTTTCTACGACCTCATCTCTCTCTGTTACTGTCTTTACATTTCCTGCATTTAGTTCCCCACCAGCTAGCTTGTTGAACTGTTTCTAGACTCTGACAGTAACGTTAATATTGTCATTTCTTAGCAGCCATGTTCTTCACGACTTAACCACTTGAACACCACATGTCGTGTTAATGACTTCCCATGTCATAAACACAAGCTCACAAGTTTCATTTGAAGGCACCATGTGTCAAACGTACAACCCAACAACAGTAACTACAGGGGGGCGGGACTTAGGATCAGTCAAAGATAGGATAGGATAACTTCTCACACATAAGTTGAACACATAATGATGCATTTATTCAACATTGGGAAATCACAAACACTAATGGAGAAAACAGGTATGAAGCCCGAGATGAGCCAGAAACACCCAAGAGTGGATGAAATGAGGTTTTCCACATGGCAGTGTCATTATATTACACTGCTCTTCAGTCTCATAACCTGTTCATTCATCCATAATGAGTGTTTTCGTGATCAGAATATGAGAAAAGGGACCCTGCAGGAAACCTTAATCAAGATAAGTCAACGCAGCGTGCACAATGACGTGCTGATGGGAAACTCTGAGTTCATATATGGTTTCCTCCATCAGGCAACACATGACTGTATGGATTAAGTGGATATTATAACAGCTGCTCTTGAACGCCTCATCAAAGGATACTGTGCATAAGGAGCGGAGACAAAAGCCTCGCTATTGAAAGAAATTATGCAAATAAGTCATTTCACCACAGTTCTCGTGTCATATTCCCTGTGCAGCTCTCTTTCTTACTTACCCTTTGCCAGATAAAGGCAGGAGCTGACAGAATGGGAGAGAGACGGAGGAAGATAAAGAGCAGGAAAACAGGAAGTGGATCAACTGAGCGAGGAGAACAAAATAGGAGTAAAGTGGAGCATCGCAGAGCTGATGCTTAGTTATTATAAAGCCATTATGTGCCCAGTGTGTGGACATTATAGTAGTTATTACACATGATAATCATTAGCATGTTTTACTTCAGCATAGTGTTGGCTAATGGTGATTTATTTATGTATTCATATTACAGATTTTCACTTTTCTCTAATGGTTTATGTCCCCTCATCCAGCATGTGTTGTGTTTCCTGCTGCAGATCTCTGTTTAAAGTCAATGAGGTCTTACACAGCTCAGAGAAGGAAACGGGAGATAAAAAAGTGAAGGAGGGAGTAAGAAAAGTGGAAATGAAGTGGTGATTATGCTGAGAGAAGTAAATCAATAAACAGTTAAACTACAGCGTGTTTTCATGACAAAAGAGGCTTAAATGCTGCAGTGTTTAGGAAGTGGCAGGAGGAAGAGGAGTCCTGTGTGACAACAAGAGTAAATGTGCTGACTTGACACTTTTTACGTAACATTACGTAATGTTACATAACAAGCGTAACGTAAAGAATAACGAAAATCTGTTGTTATTTATTTATTCTAATTATTACATTATTACATCATTATCTCAACACGAACCAGGATCTCGTTTCTGGAAGTTTTGTTGCCTAAACCGAACCAATTATTTCACAACACTGAGGCATTGTACATTCCTGCAGCGAGGACCTGCAGCCAATCAGTGAACAGATCTGTGAGTCCGCTTACATGTTGACCTGCGTTACAAAGAATTTCTTCCCACTTGAAACACATGAACACAAATATAAATATTGAGGTGAGCCACAGTAAAGTCGTCAACTTGTACACTGATGCTTTGGTTTATGAAGCGTTCATGCCAGTAAAGCCGCTGAACCGAACTGAACTAATGGTGTTACATTTTTATAATCCAATTTTTAACCGAGACACGTGGGTTTGAATATGTTTGGTAGACAGAGGAAGACGGTAAGTTCAGCAACTAGAAAAATTTTCTGCATGCTGCTGATGAAAAATCACTTTTTAAACAAAAATAGAACAGAAATACTTCCCGAGGGTCACTGGCAGGAAGAGCGCCAGTCACTGATCCCAGTTTACATAGAGGCCAAACGGCGGCACTACAACTTCTATGTTACTACGTCACGTCATTGGCCCCGAAAAGACTTTTTCCCATAGACTTAAATTGGGAAAGAGACGTCTGTAACTCTGAGGATCATTTATTTTGAGGTGAATCATATCCCCAGTACCAACACTCTAACAGTCCTGATTTAAGTCATCAGGTCCTAAAAGTTCGAAAAGGCACTAATGGTTGAATCAGTTATTTCCTTCCTCCATTCTTCCTGACGACAGTGTGACCCTGTGACCCCATGACCCTGTGACCCCGTGACCCTGTGACCCCGTGACTCTGTGACCCTGTGACCCTGTGACCCCGTGACTCTGTGACCCTGTGACCCTGTGACCCCGTGACCCTGTGACCCCGTGACTCTGTGACCCTGTGACCCCGTGACCCCGTGACTCTGTGACCCTGTGACCCTGTGACCCTGTGGCCCTGTGACCCTGTGACTCCATGGCCGAGCCATGTGATCAAGCAGATGCTACTGCTCTTGCTCTACAGGCCCAGTGGTTGCAGAAGTTTGCCGGAGCATCCGGGCACCTTTCCTTCCAGGAGCCATTTTGGCTTTTTGCACCACTGAGACACGTCCATAGGAATGAACGTTGCCCCGCCTCCAACGCTGGATCCAGATCTCTCTACATCCATGGTCACTGGATCCATGAAGCTGATAGATGGTATAAACCCTCACGTCTGCTGGCTTCATGCCTCACACACAGACTCCAGCAGTCAGCTCTCACCAGTAACTTCAATATATAAATGTCAGACCTCAAGTGAAATTAATTTAATGTGCTCTGTCGTCACTGCAGGACACACACAAACACACACAAACACACACAAACACACACAAAGACTCCCCCAGTGACTGTCTCCAATTACTGAGCAGGTCTTTTAGAAAAGGTCATCCATCATGTCACCTGTGTGTGTACGTGTGTGCGTGCGTGCGTGTGTGTGTGTGTGTGTGTGTGTGTGTGTGCGTGCGTGTGTGTGTGTGTGTGTGTGTGTGTGTGTGTGCGTGCGTGCGTGCGTGCGTGTGTGTGTGTGCGTGTGTGTGCTGTGTACCCACCGTGCCCTCAATTTCACCATCAATCTTCTGCCGTGTTTCCTTTTAATTTACCTTAAATTCAAGCAAATGCTGCTTGGTCTGTCTGTTTGCGTAACACGATCACACACTTGGACACACACGCACACACACACACACTTGGACACACACACTTGGACACACACACGCACACACACACATCTTCAACGCTCAGTCACATCCAATATGTCCATTTCTGCCCCGTTGGTCGACGGATAAACATGGTGGGTTGAAATGATGCTGCCACCCAAACCTGTTGTAGTATCCCTTCCCTCTGTAAGAACAATGGCTGCAATTATTTTCAGTTAAAGTGTTGATTAGTTTTTTCCAATTAACCCTTTACCGGGCAAGTGACTATTTTTGGTAATTGCCGCACGCTTTACGTATGGCCACCCTCCTGTACCTCGGTAAGGTCAGGAAGCATGTGGTCCTCACTCAGCCAGTCAGAGGAGATCCCCGACATCACAGATCCCTCCACTGTGGCACTGGACCAATCAGCAGAGACCTGGTGGGCATCCAACCTCCTGTTTTCTCTGAAGTCAGAAAAAAAAACGCACATGTTGCTCGGCTCACTGTACATGTCTGTACAAAACATCTAAACTAACCATGGTGAGTTGATGAAACACACACTTTAAGTGATGACGTGTGTGTTGTAGTGAAATGAGTGAAATGAGTGAAATGAGTGGGCGCCGTATTGGATCATACGCCCTGTAGAGAGTTAACTGGGTTTGTCCGCTGCAAAGGCAACATTCTCAGGTCAATGTGGTCTGCAGGGTGTGCAGGGTCTGGCAGGATCTGCAGGGTCTGCAGGGTCCACCTTTGCATGAACAGTGAGCGTACCTGCTTCATTAGGTACCATGACAAACTGGCCTAGTGGTGTTAAAGTGATACTGTGGATGCTGACAGGTGTCTGTATCAGCATGTATGTTGTAATATTCTAATGTTGAAACATACACGTTCCTCTCACCTTATAGGGGATTTTCTTGTATTTCTTATATATACACTTACCAGATTCTTTTTACCAGGAACCCAGTATGCTAACTTTGTTCACTTTGATTTTCTACATGATATTAAAAAATTTTGAAAAATATTACAACAGTAATAAAGTTTTATGTCCTCCACTAACACTCTAATGTTTATTTTTTGAATTTGAAAGTATGTCAGTGAGTGCCTGATATTAATCAGACTCTTTAGTCTGAGTAATGTTAGAGTCCCTCCCCCAAAGTGTGGGGTTGCTCATTTTGTCCAGTGATAGAGAGGAGCAGCAAAGAGCCACATCTGAGAAGCTTTTAACCAGCAGATATTTGGTATTTTTGCTTCCTTTTACTCGATTATCAAGATGGTTGAAAATTAATTTTCTGTCTATTCATTTATCAGTCCTTATAGTTTGAGCTCTTGTCGTTAGTGAACTTGTAAAAAGGCGGCGGTGGTAGTTTTAAATGAATGTTGGTTACAACGATGACGCAGTTACAGAAAATGAAAAAGTACTAATAGAAACCTCTCAGACTCCTGCTGCATAATGAACTTTCCCACAGACCACCAGTGTTCTCTGCATGCTTCAAAAAAGGCTTTTCATTTTTCAAAATACACTGCATTTGTGTCACCCTCCTTGAAACTCAGACATTCAACAATATGTATTGATATTTTATCATTTTTCATGGGCGGTTGGGTATCAGTCTGTCTCATCCAGGCCTGCTGCCATGGCTGACTGCATCGAGGCAAACTCACCACTTATTTTACAGCAGTCACCAAAAACCTCCTGTGCTTTCTATTATTTATTCAACACTATTTCATTTTTATTCTAGTTTTTATGAGATTATTTAAGTCTATGGCCCCAACCATGGCTCTGAAATATCAGCGAGTTAGTCTATGGCCCCCCCCGACCATGGCTCTGAAATATCAGCGAGTTAGTCTATGGCCCCATGGCTCTGAAATATCAGCGAGTTAGTCTATGGCCCCGACCATGGCTCTGAGATATCAGCGAGTTAGTCTATGGCGTCTGAAATATCAGCAAGTTAGTCTATGGCCCCGACCATGGCTCTGAGATATCAGCGAGTTAGTCTATGGCTCTGAAATATCAGCGAGTTAGTCTATGGCCCCGACCATGGCTCTGAGATATCAGCGAGTTAGTCTATGGCTCTGAAATATCAGCGAGTTAGTCTATGGCCCAGTCCATGGCTCTGAAATATCAGTGAGTTAGTCAATGGCCCCGACCATGGCTCTGAGATATCATTGAGTGAGTCTATGGCCCCGACCATGGCTCTGAGATATCAGCGAGTTAGTCTATGGCTCTGAAATATCAGCGAGTTAGTCTATGGCCCAGTCCATGGCTCTGAAATATCAGTGAGTTAGTCTATGGCCCCGACCATGGCTCTGAGATATCATTGAGTTAGTCTATGGCCCCGACCATGGCTCTGAAATATCAGCAAGTTAGTCTATGGCCCCGACCATGGCTCTGAGATATCATTGAGTTAGTCTATGGCCCCGACCATGGCTCTGAGATATCAATAAGTTAGACTCTATGGCCTCGACCATGGCACTGAAATATTAGTGAGTCTATGGCCCCGACCATGGCTCTGAAATATCAGTGAGTTAGTCTATGGCCCCGACCATGGCTCTGAAATATCAGTGAGTTAGTCTATGGCCCCGACCATCGCTCTGAGATATCAATAAGTTAGACTCTATGGCCTCGACCATGGCACTGAAATATTAGTGAGTCTATGGCCCCGACCATGGCTCTGAAATATCAGCGAGTTAGTCTATGGCCCCGAACATGGCTCTGAGATATCATTGAGTTAGTCTATGGCCCCGACCATGGCTCTGAGATATCATTGAGTTAGTCTATGGCCCCGATCATGGCTCTGAGATATCAGCGAGTTCGTCTATGGCCCCGACCATGGCTCTGAGATATCAGCGAGTTGGTCTATGGCCCCGACCATGGCTCTGAGATATCAGCGAGTTAGTCTATGGCCCCGACCATGGCTCTGAGATATCAGTGAGTTGGTCTATGGCCCCGACCATGGCTCTGAGATATCAGTAGCCTGTGTATTGATAAATCCATGGTGCTGCAGTAGCCGTTGGATTTGTAATTGGGACTTACATCATCCTGCTGCCTCTTGACATATCCCTGACTTCAGGAGTCAGGTAGATCATTGGGAGTCTATGGTCTCACACAGCCCACATGATGAGAGTCCAAAACAACGAAGCTGACGACCAGCTGTTTTCTTTCTTTGAAATCAATGCATGGTCTCACAGGGTTTGTCCAGGAATGTGAGACATGAACAACAAACATTTTTAATGTCATTGGTGTGACTCAGATCAGCAGGTGATTGATGGGGCGGTCAGGACCTCACTGGAGCAGATAATACAACATGTTCCCTTAGTAGAAAAATGTGATGGATTCTGTTACAAAAAGACAATTAGCATGAACGCCAACATTGTGAGTTAATGTGTAATTCTGAAATCTGCTCAGTCGGCTGTGTTGACATTTCCTGACATACAAGGTGAATAACTCCATCTGTCCACCAAAAACAAGCCGATATCTGAATAAAGAGCAGACAGACAGGAAGAGGAAAATTCACTGAAGGAGAAAATTTAACAGAGACCCCAAGCTGGGCTGAGCGATGAGTGATTAAACATCTGCTTAGTTGTTTTGTTGTTGTAATTCAGATATTCAAAATGTACAACACAGAATTTTTTGGAGGCAAAATAACACATTGTAGGAGGATGACAAATACACCAACAGCGATACAAAGAGATTTCTGCTTTACCAGAAGTTGACGAACCGGCTGCTGTCCGTGGTGCTGATCAGAGGCATTGTGAGGTCCTTCAATTTGCAATTGCCTTGAGTGGTTGTGTGTGTTGTGTGTGTTGTGTGTGCGCTTGTGTTTGGGATGAGGGTCCAAGAAAAATCACAATTATGTGCATTACTGGGCACAACCCACAGTTTGAAAACTGCTGCTAAACATGATTTTTTTCTAAACCTACTACGCGGTTTTGTTTCCTGAACATATTCGCAACCGTTTCATGATAACGATGTGGCATTCATTGCTACGTGATAAGCCATTTCACAGCGTTAAGCCTGAAACGATGCATGAAAAGGTTGCTAAAAATCATGTTTATGTTTTATACACTTCACCAAATAGAAGTTCACTCAACTGTACTAATAGTACAGTTGAGTGAACGAAGTATACTATTTTAAACTTAAAATAAGTTTAAGTTTAAGAGCGTTTATCTTCATTTTACTATTATGTACCTTTCAGAGATATATTTAATTATACTTGGCTTATACTGACAAGTATACAGCAGAGTCTAAGTACACTTGGCTTATACTTGTAGTTAATCTTTTGATAGAGATATAATGAAGAAAAGTATAATGATGTATTCTTGCCTTATAGACCTACAGAAAGGTCAACTTGGCTTGTAGTTGTACTTATTGTTTGATAGACTCTTAAAGGGGGTGAGAGTTTGTTGATGGATGTTTTGATATGAATTTACTTCAGTTCATCAAGAATTTCTATGATTTTAGTTTCTCTGTTCACCATGGAGTCATGAGAGAAAAATAGCTCACTTAAAAAAGCTCTGCTTTTGCTGCAATGTGTGAAACCCAAAGTGTTTCCCTCCTTTACTGGATGTGTAGTGTTTACCAGGCTGGATTTAACATGGAGGGTGGAGGTCGGATCCACGCCCACCCTCCACCCTTTAATACTTTCTGAGGTTTGTTCTGGTTGACGGATACCGAACGGATATGACGTCACGTTACTCAGACTACCACAATAAAAGCGGTAACTTCCTTCTACCTCCACAGAGACTCAGATGAAGCAGATATATGGATTCCGGTTTTAATAAAACCTATTTCAAAATCGTAAAAAAAAAAAAAAAACTGCAATACATAGGTGAATATTTTTTTAAACCAGCCCTACTTACTACATAAAGTAGTATTTGTATATTTGAACTTTACTTAAGTATACCTCATAAAATAAGGGCCGCCTTCCTGTGAGCTCGGGGTGGTGTGGAGGTGGTGTTATCGTCAGACTAACAGCTGTGTGTTGGTGCTCTGCTGACTTTATCCTCTGTACACAGCTTATTAAAATCACCTCCCCTGATACCTGCCAGCTCTCTACAAATGCCACTTTACAGTACGTTCTGCAATCAGCTTTGGATCACAGATTGTCGTCCTCTCTTAGTTTCCCGTTCCAGTGAGCACATCTGGACACCGCCGTGACATGAAAACAAAGATGTGCAATCACACACAAAAGAGCAGGAGAGCTTCGAATAAAGGTCAATGTGAGAATGGAAGAGAAGAGGACAGCAGCAAAACAAACAAAGGATGTGCTGCAGCGGAAAAGGTTAAGAGCCCACCAACAGAGATGTGATGGATTTCATTTTCTTTTAAAAATTCAAAAGTGACATTTTGTGGTATTTTGTGTTAACTTGTGGGCTTATAGAATCTACTTTATGTATTTCTCTTTCTATTGATTTTTGTAGAAACAGAGTAAAGTAAGATCTCAAGCACTGGAGCCTAAAAAAGATCTTTTTTGCCTCTTATGGACAACTTCAACCAATATTCAAATAATCGTTCATTTCAAAAAACAGAAGTCAAGACAAAGCGCAAAGTAAAATAAGATATTCTGTGTGATGATCAATCCAACATGCTCCATTGTTAGAAATTATATATCTAATATAGAATTATATATTATATTATTTATATATATATAATTTCTCTTTCTCTCTCTCTCTTACATCCTCCAAACCAAAGAGGACCTGTATGTCATAAGTTGTGAAAAAGGAGATCAGTTCTTACATATTTTTGACTCCACTACATTTTGAAATTCTCCAGTGGTCAGAAAGTTTTGTCAGTTTGTTCAACATTTCAAAAATCAGGTCTACAGATTGAATTCATTTCATTTCATACAGTGATCAATGAAATGGCTCCTATGGGGACTAACATCATCACACATGAATCCAGGTGGACTCATTGATCCACCAGAGTCTCAGCTTTACACTGAGACCCAGTTTATGGGGTTCAGGACTGTTTAGGGACCCAGTATGTAGAAATACTCAGATACACCATTTAACACATTTATACTGACTGGGATGATCATAAAGTGGGCATAAAGGGTAGACTGGTGGGGACCCAGAGAACCCATTTACATCCACACATCTGGAGGTCGGAGGTCAGACCATGCCAGTTTTTCCTTTGGAGCTGTGGTTCAGAGGGTAGAGCAGGTCGTTCGATCCCTGGCTGCACCATGTCACATGTCGAGCAAGACACTTAACCCAAAGGCGTAGTCATCGGCGTATGAATGAGATGAATGAGTACTGATTGGGCAAAGTTGGCACCTTAGCGTGGGGTGTGAATGTGGGTGAATGTGGGTGAATGTGGGTGAATGTGTGTGAATGTGGGTGAATGTGTGTGAATGTGGGTGAATGTGGGTGAATGTGTGTGAATGTGTGTGAATGTGGGTTAATGTGTGTGAATGTGGGTGAATGTGGGTGAATGTGTGTGAATGTGGGTGAATGTGGGTTAATGTGTGTGAATGTGGGTGAATGTGTGTGAATGTGGGTGAATGTGGGTTAATGTGTGTGAATGTGGGTTAATGTGTGTGAATGTGGGTGAATGTGGGTGAATGTGTGTGAATGTGGGTGAATGTGTGTGAATGTGGGTGAATGTGGGTTAATGTGTGTGAATGTGGGTGAATGTGGGTGAATGTGTGTGAATGTGGGTTAATGTGTGTGAATGTGGGTTAATGTGTGTGAATGTGGGTGAATGTGGGTGAATGTGTGTGAATGTGTGTGAATGTGGGTTAATGTGTGTGAATGTGGGTTAATGTGGGTGAATGTGGGTTAATGTGGGTGAATGTGGGTGAATGTGGGTGAATGTGGGTTAATGTGTGTGAATGTGGGTGAATGTGGGTGAATGTGGGTGAATGTGTGTGAATGTGGGTGAATGTGTGTGAATGTGGGTGAATGTGTGTGAATGTGGGTGAATGTGGGTGAATGTGCGTGAATGTGGGTGAATGTGGGTGAATGTGGGTTAATGGGTAAATGCTGACATGTAGTGTAAAGTGCTTTAAGTGGTCAGAAGAACAGACACTATATATCATGCAAGTCCTTTTACCATTATTTAGCCTCCTGGTACCGATGGATTCCTTAGAACTGAACCTGCTAGAGTCTCTGAAAGATGGTTAACTTCAGACAGGTGAACTTTTAACAGCAAATACGCCCTCCATACTTTAACTGCAGTCTTGCTTATCTACAGCTGGGCTTGTGCTGAAGGTTTGCAGTAATATTAGAGAGTGTGAAGTAAGCGAACGTCATCATGCTCGCCCCGAGACCTTCTGATGAAAGACTGTTTAATGATGTCTGCCTTCTTCTCTGTAATTTAGTGCCCTCTACTATTAGTGGTTGTCATCTTGTCACGCCACATCTTTGTGTGGACTGAAGGCTGGTAGTTTAACCTCGTAGTGGCAGAACATCGTTCGTGACACCGTTTGACTGGAGCTCGCAGAGGACAGGAAGAAAGATCGAAGCATCACTTTGTGCAGAATGCTCTGTGCCCCGGGCTTGAATCAATTATCATTTAACCAGCCGATGAAAGCTATTCACAGCTTCTTTTTTATTCCTCGTGCTTCTCAGGTTCTGAACACTGAAAACATTTAACAACCATAAATGAGACCCGCATAATTAAAATCTGCAGGATCTGGTCTTTCAGAGCAAGCTGGTGGTTTTACTTTGTGACATTAATTTGCTGTGTTCAAGCTGCCATCCCAGACTATAATATCCATTATTATCTGGACTAGAGAGAAAATTAGATTTTTGCTGGACCACTATCACACCCGTCACTGCAACTGCACACTATGGTGCAACTAAAAAGACATCCGCTAAGGCTTCACAGTCCTGTCTTTTTCCCTTCATATATTTTTATAATGTCCCTACTTGAAAGCCATATTTTTGCATGAAAGCTCCAATATTAATCAGCAGTATAGAAACAAAGAAATCTGGAGATGATGGCAACAGTTTTTGATTTTCAATGAAGATGACACAAAGCAAGGACAGAGGGGTGTGGTGCACCATATATCCTGGGAGAAAGGGGGAAGAAGAGCTGGAAGAAGAGCAGGTCTCATCGGGCTTCATCCAAGCTGAAAAGTCCAAGACAAAGACAGAGCTGGACGAAGTGAGAGCTGATGTGAAGGGGAATGTTGAGTCCAGAGACAGCGAATGGCAGACATTCAAATGAAGGACTGAGTGTGAAATACTGGAAAGATATTTCATACAGTGGTGAGAGGCAGAAAAAATGACCAGTGATCTGTGCTCATGAGTCCTCTCCACAAGCTGAGAGCAACTTTTACTGCACAACTGAAAGATCTCCTGTGTTCGGAGAACGAGTGGGCTTGACTCCACTGCTCTGAATACCATCCAACCATGAAGCGAGGAATCTGTCTTTGTGTCGGTGTGTCTTTCACATATCTCAAGGACTGTTTATCCGATCTACTTCACACTTGGTGGGTGTATTGATGAAGCCACAAGGATGTGCAGTGTCAAATCTGGTACAATTTGGACAAGTTTGATATGAATAAACTTTGAAAAAACAAGCTGTGAAGCAGCGTGGGCGGGACTTAGTCCAGGTCCAGACCGGCTGCATGATTAACACGTCTGTTCTTCACACCAGCTGCATGTTAGCTGAGTTTCTGCAGCGTTTCTGCTGCTGCTGCTCTTTCTACACAGAGTTTGACCCTCAAAATGACCATTTCATGTCATTAGAAATGTCATTTATATTTAATTTAGAGAGAAAGGTCAAGAAACGTCTGTTTGTCTGTTTGTAAATAATAGTAATAATCCACAATTAAAATCCTGTACTATATTTATTCATGGAGCCGTGCAAGTCACTGCATGTTCTACAACACTAGCTACGTTTACATGGACACAAATAATCGGAGTAAAGGCCCAATCAGATTAAAAATGCTCCATGTAAACACGTCAATCGGAAGATTCTGATCCGATACGGCCCAGTCGGAAAGAAATTTCATTCCAAATGAGAGAGGAGGTTTATGGCGATCGTTGTTCCGATTGGCGTCCATGTACTCACCCGTTCAGATCATGTCTCGCTGGTTGGGGTAACATTATCTCCACTGAGCATGTGCACTACGTCACATGACGCGAGATGGACATTGCGGCGTTTGTTTACAACACAGGCGGAAGTACAGCGTCTGAATCTGTAGAAGAGACGCAGCTGAGACGCGTCTCATGTGGGCGGTGTGGACGCTCTAACCCGTTCACATGACAACATTAACATTAAATCTTTTATGTGTTTTTATTTCTGTTTTTAAATGTGTGCAGCACTTTGGTCAATGACGTTGTTTTAAAGCGCTTTATAAATAAAGTTGTATTATAATGAGTGAATGAGTGATCTCGACAACACTGCAAGCAGCACTTCTGGAAGTCAGCAAAAAATGAGTTAGACCTAAGCAGACCTTTTCAAAAAAGGCAAACATCTAAAGGTCACACAAAACTCTGTCTGACATTTAGTTTACTTTTTAATTTCAGTCCAAAAAACTGAGAAGAAGAAGCTGAACATGGTCTCAATAAACATGTAACATCTGAGCTCTAGTTGTCATTCGTTATCGATCACCCATATATTGATTCAATGGCAGCGTCACGGCGTTAAGTAGACTATAATGTGTTCGACGATGGTTCAGTGGAGCAGTAATTAAATTGTTTGTGCAGTGAGTGCTGGGAAAACAGTTACATCTGTCAGACTGATGTTGTAAATAAGCACATGGAGGGAAATGACGTTCTTTGGGTTTGGCGGGCCAAGTTCCACAAGGAAATGAATGAATTACCGTGAGCATGTTATCATAATTGCATTTGCGTTATTTCCCTGGAGCCTCTGCTCCTCCCTGAATAACACGAATAAACATGACACACAAGCAAAGCAGCCCCAGCTCACCAAATGGTGTACGAATGACACAGCAATGACAACGCCATCATTGCTTTTGGCGTGTCGTGTGTACACTAATGATGTAGGATGAAAAGTGAGAGGGGAGCGGGATGGGTCCAACAAACAGGACTTTCAACCCGACCCAGTCTCAGAGGGAGGCGTGTAAATGCCACGACTTCGTCATCATGGTTGGGTTGAAGTAAGTAAATTAAGTTAAAACAAGTATAGAAACAACTACGGAAAACATGACAAATGTCAACAAAAAACACACGAGGTTGATCACGAGACAAACGTAAAACCGGCCTAGATATTCAGATCATTTAAGAATTTGCAGTACTACGGTGTAAAAATGCTCCATTAAAAGTAAAGCTGCTGAACCACACAGATGCACGATCAGCAAAATATACAGAGCAGATCAGTGTTCTGCTGTATTAATACGGAGTATTATTACTGAGGCCTGATGTGGAGTTAATTGAACTACTTTATTCACTGTTGGGTAGTTTTAATAGTTCATCATAAAAAGGGTAGAGGGGCAAGAACGAAGCTGACCTCCTCGACAAGGAGGTTAAATAACACGCCAAACATGCACTAAATTTTATTTGTCCATCTCCAAAGGGGTCCGTTGACCTCTGACCTCCAGATGTGTGGATGTAAATGGGTCCTCTGGGTCCCCACCAGTCTCACCTTTACAGACATGATCACTTTCTGATAGTCCCAGTCAGTGTAAATGTGTTAAATGTCTCCTCTTCTAAATGATGTATCTGAGTATTTCTGCATACTGGGTCCCTAAACAGTCCTGAACCCCATAAACTGGGTCTCAGTGTAAAGCTGAGACTCTGGTGGATCAATGAGTCCACCTGGATCCATGTGTGATGATGTTAGTCCCCATAGGAGCCATTTCATTGATCACTGTATACAATGACCTGTGGTGACCTCTAGGATACTACTACTACTACTACTACCTCTAGGATAATCACAGCCTCTACTACTACTGCTACTACTACTACTACTGCTACTACAGAGGATGGGGTCTTTCCTAGCTACTCTGACTACTACTACTACTACTACTACTACAGAGGATGGGGTCTTTCCTAGCTACACTGACTACTACTACTACTACTACTACACGATGATGATTTAGGGGGCCAGTAGCTCAGTCCGTAAGGACTTGGGTTAGGATGTGGAGGACCCGGGTTCAAATCCCCCATGGACCAAGACCAACTGGTTCTGGAGAGGTGCCAGTTTACCTCTTGGGCACTGCCGAGCAAGCCTGAGCAAGGCACCAAACCCCCAACTCTCTGGGCGCTTGTCAGGAGCACCCCCCTCACTCTGACATCTCTCCATGCATATTACTATTAACAACAGAGTTAAAACTAATTTCCCCACTGGACAAAAACTCTTTCTTTCTTCTTTCTACTACTACACAAGGAGGGTCTTTCCTAGCACACGACACACACGACACACACACACACACAGAGGGCTTCCACACACACTACACACACACACAACACACAGAGAGGGGCTTTCCACACTCGACACACACACACACACACACACAGAAGGGCTTTCCACACTCGACACACACACACACACACAGAGGCCCACACACCACACACACCGAGGCCCAACACCACACACACACCCCCACCCCCCCCCCCCACTGCACACACACACTACACAGAAGGCTTTCCTAGCACCGACACACACACACACACACACACAGAGCTTCCACACCACACACACACTACTACACAGAGACTTTCCACACACGACACACACACACAACTTCCACACCACACACACACACACACACACAACTTTCCACACCACACACACACACACACACACAACTCCACACACACACACACACACACACACCTCCACACACACACACACACACACACACAAACTTCCCACACACACACACACACACCACAAACTTTCCACACACACACACACACACACACACACACACCTTTCCACACACACAACACACACACACCTTCCACACACCACACCCACACACACACACACCTTCCACCACCAACACACACACACCCCACACCAACACACACACCACATGGCTCCAGCCCCCCCCCCCAAGCTTCCACACACACACACACCCCCTTTCCGCCCTCCCCCCCCCCCCCCCCCCCCCCCCCCCCGCTCCCCCCCCCCCCCCCCCCCCCCCCCCCCCCCCCCCCCCCCCCCCCCACCCCCCCCCCCAGGCCCACCCACACCCCCCAGAGGGCCCACCCCCCCCCCCCCAAGATGGGTCTCCACCACTACTACTACTACTACTACTACTACTACTACTACAGAGGATGGGGTCTTTCCTAGCTACACTGACTACTACTACTACTACTACGGGACACACACACACACACACTACTACAGAGGATGGGGTCTTTCCACTACCCACACCTACTACTACTACTACTACTACAGAGGATGGGGTCTTTTCTAGCTACTCTGACTACTACTACTACTACTACTACTACAGAGGATGGGGTCTTTCCTAGCTACTCTGACTACTACTACTACTACTACTACTACTACTACTACTAGCTACTCTGACTATCAGGGGGTTTCTGAGACTTTTACTCAACACTAGTGATCAACATCTAATCAATGAAAGATGCAGAAATCTACAAATGTCAAAAGTTTTTGATCCCAAATCCCAGCATGTCTTCTTCTGTGGTGTTCCTCAAGGTCTTGGTGTCTTATTGTGGTGTTTTGGAGGATTATTGATCATTTTTATCAATTCTCCAGTGATAAAAAAAGGTAATGATATCAACTGAAGAAGAACTGGACCCTCTGAGAGCTGAGCAGCATCTCAGATTAATCTCCAGCTTTCACGGTGATGTTCACCACTAATATGAGACATCTACTGTTGACCTGCTGTCTCCCCTAAAGACCTCCTGGACCCCCTAAAAAACCCCTGGACCCCCTAAAAAACCCCTGGACCCCCTAAAAAACCCCTGGACCCCCTATAAAATCCCTGGACCCCCTAAAAAAAAACCCTGGACCCCCTGAAAAAAGACAAAAATGGGTCTATGGGTCTCAGAGGTTTGTTGGTGGTTAATAACTAATGTTTTCGAGAATAAGATTTGGGTTTCCGGGTTATGAAAGAGCCCTTCCTCCAGCAGCAGGAAACTTTGCTGTCGGACACTGTCATGGACCACGTACCCTGTGGAAGGACCTGCAGAGTATCTGGACCAGAGTTTGATCATTAACGAGTTATCAAAATTCATGACTCGAATAATTGATGACTTAATATTATTTACTATGAATATTTACGAGAAAGTGAAACCCACAAACATCAGCCAAGGATTTCTCACAACCCCACAACCTGTAAATTACTCTCAGCGACGTTTCCTAACTGAGAGGCAGCTTCCTCTCCTCCATCCAACCGTTTTCTGGTGTGTAATGAAAACGATCTGAGATGCGTGGTCTTGTTTCTGAGAGGGTCCTTGTCTCTTTCTCCCAGCGTGGTGTGATGGAGGAAATGAATGAATATGTTCCAGCACTGCCATCTCCTGGAGGTAGAAACCTAATCTAAACTCCGGTCAAGCCCTGGGTTTGACTGCTTTCATTTTGCTTTCCTCAGTTTGTCCTGTAGCTGGTTGATGGTTGACCCTCCTGTCTCACCGTTGACAAGCAACGTTTGTCTTCAAAATGAACCCGGTTTGATCTGACTGCTTATAAAGCATACAGTATGAATTACCACCCGAATTAAGGTTAATTAAGGTTTGATTATTCTCGTTATTACCAGAGGAACATAATGTTGATGGATTATCACATACTGGTATATGTAAACTTTTAGCCAGAACATTGTTTTGAAAGCATTTAATTTTTTTAATGGCAGCACATAATGACACCACAGATACTATAAATTTCAATATAACACCCTCAAAAGTAGTGGTCATTATTTTATTTGTTTTTTGCAAAGACCATCGTAAGGAACCATCCATGTTATTTGGGGGCAATTTGATGAAATAAATTTATGTTTATGATATAATAAAGTTTGAAAATGGGTCAAATTGGACCTGAGGACAACAGGAAGGTTAAGCATGTGTTTGGTGTGATGGAAGCAGGGAGACCGAGGGGTCTGACGAAGCATCAGTATGTGATGAGTTGAGATGAGAACATGTCGTTTCAGTCTATGACATGTATATAAGTGACAATCAGTGTCTGTACAACGATGCATGCTTTCGTATAGGAGTCTAAGACAGTCTTGTCCCATCCAATACAGCCTCTCTGTGGAGAACTGAATCACAGATATTTGGTCTGAAACAGTAACATGAGGACTGGAGCCTGAAGTCGGGAGTCCAGTCAAAGGCCCGAGGCCAGCAGCCACCCGTCTAGACTGTGGACTTCCTTA
>CAMQGK010000487.1:332500-442500 GCA_947000775.1 Pterois miles | reverse complement strand
GATGGATGGATAGATGATAGATGGATAGATGGATGGATGGATAGATGGATGGATGATGGATGGATGGATGATAGATGATGGATGGATAGATGGATGGATGGATGGATTGATGGATGGATGGATGGATGGATGATGGATGATGGATGGATGGATGGATAGATGATGGATGGATAGATGATGGATGAGATGGATGGATGATGGATGGATGGATGGATGGATGGATGGATGGATGGATGGATGATGGATGGATGGATGGATAGATGATGGATGATGGATGGATGATGGATGATGGATAGATGATGGATGGATGATGGATGGATAGATGGATGGATAGATTGATGGATGGATGGATGGATGATGGATGGATGGATAGATTGATGGATAGATGGATGGATGGATGGATGGATAGATGGATGGATGGATGGATGGATGGATGGATGGATGGATGGATGGATGGATGGATGGATAGATGGATGGATGGATGGATGGATGATGGATGGATGGATGGATAGATGATGGATAGATGGATGGATGGATGGATGGATGGATGGATGGATGGATGGATGGATGGATGATGGATGATGGATGGATGGATGGATAGATGATGGATGGATGGATGGATGGATGGATGGATGGATGATGGATGGCTGGATGGATAGATGATGGATGGATGGATGGATAGATGGATGGATGGATGGATAGATGGATGGATGGATGGATGGATGACACAGTGACGTGTTTGTCTTCCCTCCAGGCCAGGAACGATTCATATCCATGAACAGGATCTATTATAAAGGTGCGCTGGGCTGCGTCGTGATGTTTGACGTCACCAGCTCGGCCAGCTTCCTCAGCTGTCGCCACTGGAAACGGGACCTTGACAACAAAGCCATGCTGCCCAACGGAGACTCCATCCCCTGCATCCTGCTGGCCAACAAGGTGCTTCAGTGCATTTAAATACTGGGCCCTCTGGCTCCATATTAATAACTGAGCAGTGTGCTGTTGATTCATGAATTAACACTGTTGGTTTTCAGCTTCTCAGCATTTTGAGAGGTTGTAATTATAACATCGTAAACAAGAGGGGAGTGTTATTAAAGTAAACATTTTATTGGAGTCTAAGGTCCTGGCCCTGGTGACGACCTTGTGATGGGATCACTCCAGCCGTAACATCAAATCGGGCCGGGGGCGTAATGTGGGGGCCAGTCGCCGTAAGCTGGTCATACACTGTGTGATTTTAGAAATGTTGAGTACTTCCTACTCCTACTGGACATGTAGATCGTTGCAATGTAAAGCCAAAGCTCACAATTTATGTGCTCAAACTGTACGGAGTGATCACACTGTATGTGTAAAACAGAAAAACACGGCCCATCAGCTCGGCCCGGGCCGTTCTGGCTGTTGACAGTTGTCAATAAAGATTGGTCTGAAAGCTCTGAGGCAGGTTAAATTTGCTAGCAGAGGTCCGTACGGGTCGCAGTGCTAACAAGACACAAACATGCTGCCTTCATCATCTGAACCATCTTGTCTGCTGAAATATCTAGAAAAGGGGGCAGCGGAGAAAAGTTATAGGACTCTAAGGTGGTGAGGAAGACGTGGACAATATGTCTAGCTAGGAAAGCTAGCTATGTTTATTTTACATTGTTGTCTTGATAGTAAGAAGAGTAGAAAAAAAGGTGCTGATGTTGGGGAATGAAATCATGGCTCGGCTTCGACTGTTCGATAGCCTGTGGATGGACGACCAACATTTCTGGCATGTGAGCAATTCATCCAACCGATCTGTCCACAGACATCTGGCAAGCTGCTTCTGTGGTGGTTCATGCTGTGGTCTCCTCTCCTGAACCACAGTTTGCTATGATGGTTCACACACAGACTCACAAGGTGAAAACAGCTGCCACACGCTGTCACAGCTGGTAGAAATATGGTAGTCATCTCACTTATTATTAGCTGTCACCTCTGAGGTTTAAGGGCTTTGTAGACAGTGTTGTAACGAGATGTCTGTCTGTCTGTCCGTCTGTCTGTCTGTCTGCAGTGTGACCTATCTCAGCGGGTCGTGTCGGCAGACAGCATCGACAGGTTCAGTAAGGCCAACGGCTTCGTTACGTGGATGGAGATTTCCGTCAAAGACAACAGGAACATCGGAGAGGCGATGAGGTAACTTGAGATCAGAGCACTGAGTTCAGAGTGTGCAGAGTCAGATGATGCAGAGTGACTAAAGATATAAGATAAGATAAGATAAGGTATTCCTTTATTAGTCCCACAGTGGGGAAATTTACACATTACAGCAGCAAAATACAATTAAAAAAAAATAAAATATAATAAAGAGTCAATTTAAAGTAATAGACTGGAGTATATTAACAGAGAGAAGATGGATACAAGCTATCCTCATCCAGCAAGAAATCCTACTCATCGTCACAGAGTCAGTCATGAATGATTACCAAAAACCATACATCCATAGCAACAAGGAGGGCAGAGCGCCCTTTAACCCGGGTCCTTGTCCTGCATGGTCTGCCGGCACTCATTTTGTGTGCACAGTAAGAACATATCTATGCACGCATTAGCGAATGAGGCCCAACACTCCAAGCTGTTCGCATGGCTAATGAAAATTAATATTCCTGTTTACATGCGGCCGTGCATACTATGATTAATCTAACCGGCGGCGGACCTGTTGGACTGTGTGATCACAGCCTCCCTCTTTCATTCCTTCAACCGCCAACTGAGACGTGTATTGTGAATGTGCTGTATACATGTCAAAAGATTGCTCCTAACACCTGAATAATATCAGTATATCTATAATATCAGTATATATATAATAAGGTCTAATTCAGAATATGCAAATGCATTATGCTGTTTACATGATACGTATCATATTCAGAATAATAGTGGAATATTAGTGTGCATGTAAACATAGACTGCTTGTCTAACATGTGCTGTGGTGATGTATGAGGGCTTCTGCAATTGCCACACTTGCCGCTTTTAGCTGACATTTCCCATATTTTGAGAAAGTGACCTCACACCTTTTTCTTCAGAGACAGATCACAGACCCAGTGGTGGGGGAGGTAGCCGTAGTCGTCGTCTTACAGGACAGCATTAAAACGTACTGCACAGCAACAGAACTGTAGCGTGAGTGACACATTAGATGTTGAAGGTTGGCAAAAGCATTAGCATGGGGACATTTTAGTGAGATCTAGAGTGGTTCTCACTGAGTGGGCTGCAGCATGGAAACAAGAAGCTGAGTGATGGAGGACACAGACTGCTCTGTATCCTGTTTCCACTGTTGTGAGGAGGTTTAGGAAAGTTGTGAGTGTATCTCACCCCAATGCCACTGACACAAAAGGTTGTAATGTAGGTGGCTGGACAAACACACCCTTAAATATGAAAGGTATTCTGATGATTCATAGATTTTATGAGATATAGTGATGGAGTCACTACATCTGTTGTGTTTCAGGAGGTTGGTGCAGAAGATTCTGTCAGTCCAGTCCAGTCTGGACCCACCCCAACCCAGACCTCAGGACAGCGTTTACCCTCAACTGGACTCAGAGTGCAACAGCGGAGCAGGTTGCTGCTGAATCACAGCAACAAGGACCTGCTCATTAGTTTAGATCTGACAGAGGAGGCAACAGGAGGCTGCAGGCGGAGGCGTTGACTGGTTATACTGCTGAGCAGATCAGTGTTTATCTGTGGCTCTGCATAGATCTAAAGGGAGATAATAAGTCCAAATGTACTCATAAAACACATTTAAAAACAACAAAAGTGCTGTACAAGTATACATAAAAAACAAGAAAACACTAAGACCATATATAAAAGTGTTAAGATCAGTCGGAAAAGAAAAGGGATTAAAAATGTAACTTATGCTGAGCCAAAAGCCAAGGAATAAAAGTGCTGAAGCACTCAATACCTCTCAGGTGTCTCTACAATTACGTTTTGATTTTGGACAAGATATGATTGGAGAACTTGTGGGGAAGAAGCACCATCAGTTTCACTGCCACAAACCGTAAATCAGGCAGTGTGTAGCGTTTGGGGGGATCTACTGGCAATAATATATAACCATACAATAATATATCTAACTACGTTACAACATTAAAATATGAATCGTTTCGTGACCTTAGAATGAGCGTTTTCTATCGGGTCCTCTCCGCGGAGCCAGACGTCATGTTTCTACAGTAGCCCAGAACAGACAAACCAAACCCTCTAGAGAGGGACATTCATGTTTCCACGTCCACCACTGAAGTTCTCCTACATGCGTGGCACACGGTGGGCTGCAATCTGCAATCTCACCACATCCAGATCCTACACACCGTTTCTTTGAGAGTGTGACGGGATAGCTGATTAGACTGTTGTCAGGCTATTAAATAGGTGTTATCAGTCACTATATGCCCCATAGATGTGGGTCAGTAGGGGCCTACTACAACCACTAGTTGGTGATGATGGATGGGACACAAACACACCCAAACCCCTTTCCTCTGGAATAACCTCCCTATAGACATCAGACAGTCAGATTCAGTCTTTAAATCAAAACTCTAAACCCATCTTTTCGCCCGACTTTCAACAAGTCCAGCCGGTGGGTCGGTCTCAGTTTCAGTGGATAATTTCAGTCTTGTAGTCCTGCCGACCAGATTATTATTAAGTTTAGGCCCTTTGATTGAGTAACTCTGTGCAGGACTCAGCAGCTCCCAGCCTGTCCAGCTCGTAGTGCCTCGTTCCACATGACAGACTTGATTCCATGATGGAGAGGAGGTCATGTTGCTGGACTGGTTCTGTCTGTTCGGCGTGGACCGGAGGACGTGCTGGACTGGTTCTGTCTGTTCGGCGTGGACCAGAGGACGTGCTGGACTGGTTCTGTCTGTCGGCGTGGACCAGAGGACGTGCTGGACTGGTTCTGTCTGTCGGCGTGGACCGGAGGACGTGCTGGACTGGTTCTGTCTGTTCGGCGTGGACCGGAGGACGTGCTGGACTGGTTCTGTCTGTCGGCGTGGACCAGAGGACGTGCTGGACTGGTTCTGTCTGTCGGCGTGGACCGGAGGACGTGCTGGACTGGTTCTGTCTGTCGGCGTGGACCAGAGGACGTGCTGGACTGGTTCTGTCTGTTCGGCGTGGACCGGAGGACGTGCTGGTTCTGTCTGTCGGCGTGGACCGGAGGACGTGCTGGACTGGTTCTGTCTGTTCGGCGTGGACCGGAGGACGTGCTGGTTCTGTCTGTCGGCGTGGACCGGGGACGTGCTGGTTCTGTCTGTCGGCGTGGACCGGAGGACGTGCTGGACTGGTTCTGTCTGTTCGGCGTGGGCCGGAGGACGTGCTGGACTGGTTCTGTCTGTCGGCGTGGACCGGAGGACGTGCTGGACTGGTTCTGTCTGTCGGCGTGGACCCGAGGACGTGCTGGACTGGTTCTGTCTGTCGGCGTGGACCGGTGGACGTGTTGGCTCTATCTATTTGCCGTGAAAGAACACTGTGCTGACCTGCAGAGGAGAGTCCGGTGCTGGTTCTGTCGGCTGACACCGTCCTGGACCCAGTAGCTCTCTAGATTCCTCTGCACTCTGTAGAAATCTCTGATATGGATCATCATTAATGTGTTGTTACTCTGAACATCCATTTTTTCATTTTTCCCTGTTAAAAGGGTTTTGTTTTTTTTATTTTTTTGGTTGGGGAGTTTTTCCTTATCTGATGTGAGGGTCGTTTCTGTAAAGTCATATTACAGCCTGTAAAGACCCCTGAGGCCAAACTGTGATTTTGGGCTATTAAATAAACTGAATTGAAATTTGAAGTTGTAATTTTGTTGTCTAAACTTAAAGAAGTTGTAATTTTGTTGTCTAAACTTAAAGAAGTTGTAGTTTTCTTGTCTAAATGCAAAAAAGTTGTCAGTAATGTGTTTTTGTTTGTGATTAAAATGTGACATTTCATTCAGTTTTTTATGTTAGAACGTGTTCTAACACCAAATCTTCACTTTTAAAATGTAGTAGGTGTATTAGGCCCCTACTGATATTTAGAAACTATAAGATTTATTTGTATTGAAAATATATCAAGCATCATAAATCATAGAAATTTTGGGTCACAGTCACAGACCTCCCAACCCGCCACATTTGGTGGGCCTGATATGCTTTCGACGACTTCATGTACATAATTATTATAAACAAATATCAAACAAACTTATTGTAATTTTCATGTTTTTTTCAGTTTGAATAAATGTGATTGTGGTCAGTATTTCTCCAGAGAACGCAGTGATTGGCACCATGAGGGGAGGATGAGGAGGAGGAGGAAGGTGTGTGTGTGTTGGGTTATTAAAGAGAAGGTGTGAGAACGAGGTGTGGAGCGTGCTCAGTACAGACGCCAGGTCAGCTTCTAACAGGCCGCGACACATGGTGTCACCGCGTGTGTGTGTGTGTGTGTGTGTGTGTGTCAGATGAGGGCACGTGGATGTGCACGTGCCTCTGAGACGTCAAACGCTCACACACACACACACACTGTCAACATTCTGCTCTATCATGAGCCTTTAACAGCAGAGATTTGTGGGTAAAATCACACTGTTGTATTTATTATTTAAGTCAAAATCAGTCTTTTTGAGCAAAATCTCCAAAAGTCAGCTAAAACACCATTTTTATTATTGTCAGAACTAAACAGAAATCTGTCAGACCCAGGGATGAGAACGGTTCGGGTAAAAATCAGAACCGTTTGATTCGCTAGTAACAGTTCGGGTCGTGTGTGTACCGTTCGGTTCATCTGAAATAAATTATGAGGCCGATTGTGTATTTTTTCATCCCGTTAATTGTCTCACTAGAAATCGAGGCCTGTGGAAAGAGGCTGGGACACGGTGGACAGGAACATGAGGTAGAACATGCTCAGTGTAACTGAAGCTGAGGTCGTGCGCTGTGATTGGCTCAGTTTCAGCGAAGGCGGACCAGATTTTACTGCAGGTGTTGAACCTCCAAAGATTCGAGGCGTGTCCCCGCCTCCTTCCTCCTCAGACTCTCATTGGCAGAGACGTTGATGAAGAGCAGAGTCCGGCTGTGATTGGTTGAGGAAATGGAGAGAGGACACGATAAAGTTCAGGTAGAGGATCCACCGGCGGCGTTTCTCTCTGCTGTGTGGGAGCCTGACGGATTCGGTGTTACGTATGACGGCGACGGGAAAAAAGTGGAGGATAAAACGTCAACGGTGTGTCAGCGCTGAGCAACAGGTGTGGCTAACGCTAGCGGCGATACGTCCAATATGGTGAATCGTTACGGAGACATCACTCCGGTGTGTCCGCTGATAGGAGGAGAGAGTCGGGGAGGAAAGAGCGACTCCTTCTCCCAGCAGCATTAAACAGCCTCTACATGCAGACTCAGAGCAGCTACTCAACTAAAGCATCGGGAGGTTTACAGCCAGAGATCTGCAGCCTGATGCAGCCTGATCCAGTCCTGGAGGATGCTGGACTTCAGCATGTGATTCAGGTCCTGGAGCAGCAGACACATCAGCTACACAGTACTTCCTGAACTGCACTTTTTGTTGATGGTCTGAGCCTATAATTATTTTTTTTTGTTCCTCATGTCAACCTGGTCTGCTGTTGTGCAGACAAACAGTTGATTTATTTAATAAATAAATGAAAAGCTGTTCAAACAGAAACTGGAAATTGGCCTCCTAGCTGACCCATAAGATAAGATAAGATAAGATAAGATTGAACTTTATTCATCCCGAAGGAAACTGTTGTGCCATAGATGCTCAGTATTTACAAAAAGTACAAAACACAACACAATTAACATCACACAGTGTATAGAGAAACAAGTTTAAAAAAAGAGATAAGAACTGAAATACCGTTACCGCTTAATACCGTTTACCGCTGTACCAAACTGAACCAAAACTGTGACCACAAACCGTGATATGAACCGAACCGTGAATTTTATGACCCGTCCTGCCTCTAGTCTGACCCCTCCTGCCTCTAGTCTGACCCCTCCTGCCTCTAGTCTGACCCGTCCTGCCTCTAGTCTGACCCCTCCTGCCTCTAGTCTGACCCGTCCCGCCTCTAGTCTGACCCCTCCTCCCTCTAGTCTGACCCGTCCTGCCTCTAGTCTGACCCCTCCTGCCTCTAGTCTGACCCGTCCTGCCTCTAGTCTGACCCCTCCTGCCTCTAGTCTGACCCCTCCTGCCTCTAGTCTGACCCCTCCTGCCTCTAGTCTGACCCCTCCCTGCCTCTAGTCTGACCCGTCCTGCCTCCTAGTCTGACCCCTCCTGCCTCTAGTCTGACCCCCCCCGTCCTGCCTCTAGTCTGACCCCTCCTGCCTCTAGTCTGACCCCTCCTGCCTCTAGTCTGACCCGTCCCGCCTCTAGTCTGACCCCCGTCCTGCCTCTAGTCTGACCCCTCCTGCCTCTAGTCTGACCCGTCCTGCCTCTAGTCTGACCCGTCCCGCCTCTAGTCTGACCCGTCCTGCCTCTAGTCTGACCCCTCCTGCCTCTAGTCTGACCCCTCCTGCCTCTAGTCTGACCCGTCCTGCCTCTAGTCTGACCCCTCCTGCCTCTAGTCTGACCCCTCCTGCCTCTAGTCTGACCCCTCCTGCCTCTAGTCTGAACCGTCCCGCCTCTAGTCTGACCCCTCCTGCCTCTAGTCTGACCCCTCCTGCCTCTAGTCTGACCCGTCCCGCCTCTAGTCTGACCCATCCTGCCTCTAGTCTGCACCCCTCCTGCCTCTAGTCTGACCCCTCCTGCCTCTAGTCTGACCCCTCCTGCCTCTAGTCTGACCCGTCCCGCCTCTAGTCTGACCCGTCCCGCCTCTAGTCTGACCCGTCCCGCCTCTAGTCTGACCCCTCCTGCCTCTAGTCTGACCCGTCCCGCCTCTAGTCTGACCCCTCCTGCCTCTAGTCTGACCCGTCCCGCCTCTAGTCTGACCCGTCCCGCCTCTAGTCTGACCCGTCCTGCCTCTAGTCTGACCCCTCCTCCTCTAGTCTGACCCCTCCTCCTCTAGTCTGACCCGTCCTCCTCTAGTCTGACCCGTCCCGCCTCTAGTCTGACCCGTCCTGCCTCTAGTCTGACCCATCTGTTATAGAGCTGATAAGTGGGGAAAGCTGCACTATCTTCCTCTGCTGTTAATTTGATTTCCCAAATCTGTGAGTTTTGTTCTCATAAATCTAATCTCAGAAAATTTCCAAGTGTTTTTCTCACAAATTAACATCTAATGAGAGTTATTTCTCTGAATATCACCCCCCTCCTCCAGTTCCATGATTATTATTTGTTTACCTACAATGTCCATAATATGCTGAGCTAAAACAGAGACAGTTTACTGCAAAGTGAATTTTAAAAGCAGCCTGATTGCAAACAAAGTGGCGCCGATGTGACAAAAATGGATTCCCTATATCCATCGTCAACCGCTTATCCCGTTAGGGGTCGCGGGGGGCTGGAGCCGATCCCAGCTGGCATTGGGCGAAGGCAGGGTACACCCTGGACAGGTCTCCAGTCCATCGCAGGGCACATAGAGACAGACAACATATAGACAGACAACCATTCACGCGCACATCCACACCTACGGGCAATTTAGAGTAATCAATTAACCTAAACAGCATGTCTTTGGATGGTGGGAGGAAGCCGGAGTACCCGGAGAAAACCCACGCTTACACGGGGAGAACATGCAAACTCCACACAGAAGAGCCGCAAGCTGGAATCGAACCTGCGACCCTCTTGCTGTGAGGCGACAGCGCTAACCACTACACCACCGTGCAGCCCTGGATTCCCTATATGCACCACAAATTGTGTGAGTTGGATATTTTTATCCAAACCTTTATTTATTTATTTATTTATTTATTTATTTATTTATTTATTCATTTATTCAGGGATGCTTTACTGAAAGCAAACCTCTCTCTTGCAGAAGCATTTTTGGTGATGATTGATGATTGATGTCTGACTCCACTGAAACAAGAGGACAGTTCAGAGAAACTTAACAAACAATAACAGGAAGTATTTAAAACCTTTTTGACCCCTATTTTACACTCAAGTTCAGACACTTTCACTCATGCAGATGTGTTTTTGTCTGTTCTGGTCCAAAGTAAATTTGGAATGAAGTGAATTTTTATGTTCAGTTTAAACACATTTGTAGAGACTTACCAGCATGTCCAGAAATATCAAATTGATCCTTAAATTGAGTGTGACGCTATAGATGAACCTTAAACAGCAAGATTTCATTACAACCTGCCTGTTGGATTATAAGATATTTTGTGTGTAAAGATTAGGAGGTTGACAGGATTTAACAGGAACATCCACAACAAGCTGCACGACTGGTGAGTGGTGGTCAAGCCTTACTCTGGAGACGAATGTTTGACGGACGGATGGACAGATCACAGCAAGGGCAAGTAAATGTTGGTGTAATGTGCAGCCTACGTGCATGTGCCTTTATGAATTTGAGTTGGAGTTTGCACTTCCGTGTGGGTTTTCCTGCTTGTGTGTGTGCAGGTTTCTATTCTTATCAGTGAGTTGGAGGAAGACGGGAGCTCTGTGCTGTGACTCATTCATCAGCTCCACACATGCTGCAGTCCTGGAGAACCCACAACTAAATGCTCGGATGTTGGACAGATGGATGTTGTGTCACCGTGCGCCAGCCTGAATTTCTGTCATATCATTTTGCAGCTCACAGTGTGTCAGTGGGCCCAAGGGCACGTCAGCAGCACTCGTTAGCTTTAAGTGGACACATTTGATTGAAGGGTTGGGGTTCGGTGAAAGGATGGAGCGCCACTCCCCCGCATCAACGGATCCACACAACGAGGTCGCGTCAATAGGACAGTGCTCCGGTTTGTATTTGGTTGAGCATGGTATCCTGATAGCAGGGGTGGAAGATCTTTTCAGTACCTGCTGACAGCCATTTTGTCTCTGTCTTATAGTGTTTGCAAAGTTTACGTTCTGGCTCATATTCTGTTGGCCTTTTATTTGCTGCCCATTAGGGACTGTGGCTCTTTAGCAGGTTTTTGGTTGGACAGCAGCTCTGCAAACACAAATGTCTCACTGAGTGATGAAGTTACACCATCGATCAGCCGAGTGTTCGTGTTTCCTCATTGGCTGTCAAAATGAGAAGGCGGAGAACAAGCCCTTGTGCAAATGAGTCTGTTCAGCGTGACCAAGCTGACACACCGATCTACTTCTAAATGAAACCAGATTCAGCAGTGGCATCGTCTATTTCTCTCTTAAAGGGTTTTCAGAAGTAGATTATAGATAGATTGTTTACGAGCAGGCCGCCATGTTGTTTCCTGTTTGAGCAGACAACCAGGGACCAGTAATTTTTTGTTAGAGTATGTCACCACTTGTCCCCTAGTGTCCTCGCCAGACCAGGTGGACATGTACCGCTGGATTTAACATTACAGACACAACATAGTTTTTGTACCTAAAGCTGGGCATACACTGTACAATTTTAGCCTGTTTCTGGCCCAAATTTTGAGCCACATGACTCCTTTTAGAGTCGGACCAAATTTCAGCTTCAGTTGCCGTGCAGGGTACAGGGGGACCAAGGACTAACTGATCCCGACCAGCCGTCAGACGGTCAGATGAATTTCTGACACGTCAGAAATTTTGCTCATCCATCCACAGACTCACACAGTTGAAGCAGAGCCACGAGCCGATTCCCCAACGTCAGAGACTTATTTCTACTCATTTTACAGTAATCAGTGTGTAGCTATCAGGTTAACAATGTACGATAAAGCTTGGAAAATGCTAGCTAGCTTACCTCCAATTCTCTTTGCAAAATGGACAAGACATTCTGTCCACATCTTCCTCACCACCTGAGAGTCCATTAACGTTACACCGCAGCCTCTTTTTATAGACGTTTCAGCAGACAGGATGTTTCTGCCTTGTTAGCATTGTGACCCTTTCATTGATAACTGTCAGCAAACAGAATGTACCCATTCAGGAGCTTTCAAACCAAATTTATTCATAACTTTCAACATCCAGAGTGCTCGCACAGGAGCGAGGCATATTGATTAGTATATTTTACACGTATAGTGTGCTTGCTCAGGTCATGGCTGAGGATCGGACAGTACAGTGTGGTCGCTCAGGTCATGGCTGACGATCGGACAATACAGTGTGGTTGCTCAGGTTGTGACTGACGATCGGACAATACAGTGTGGTCGCTCAGGTTGTGACTGACGATCGGACCGTACAGTGTGGTCGCTCAGGTCATGGCTGACGATCAGACTGTACAGTGTGGTCGCTCAGGTCATGACTGACGATCGGACCGTACAGTGTGGTCGCTCAGGTCATGGCTGATGATCGGACAATACAGTGTGGTCGCTCAGGTTGTGACTGACGATCGGACCGTACAGTGTGGTCGCTCAGGTCATGGCTAACGATCAGACTGTACAGTGTGGTCACTCAGGTCATGGCTGACGATCAGACTGTACAGTGTGGTCGCTCAGGTCGTGACTGACGATAGGACCGTACAGTGTGGTCGCTCAGGTCATGGCTGACGATCAGACTGTACAGTGTGGTTGCTCAGGTCATGGCTGATGATTGGCCCATACAGTGTCGTCGCTCAGGTTGTGGCTGATGATTGGCCCGTACAGTGTGATCACTCAGGTCATGGCTGATGATTGGCCCGTACAGTGTGGTCGCTTAGGTCGTGGCTGATGATTGGCCCGTACAGTGTGGTCGCTCAGGTTGTGGCTGACGATCGGACCGTACAGTGTGGTCACTCAGGTCATGGCTGACGATCAGACTGTACAGTGTGGTCACTCAGGTCATGGCTGACGATCAGACTGTACAGTGTGGTCACTCAGGTCGTGACTGACGATAGGACCGTACAGTGTGGTCGCTCAGGTCATGGCTGACGATCAGACTGTACAGTGTGGTCGCTCAGGTCATGGCTCATTGGCCCATACAGTGTCGTGACTCAGGTTGTGGCTGATGATTGGCCCGTACAGTGTGGTCACTCAGGTCATGGCTGATGATTGGCCCGTACAGTGTGGTCGCTCAGGTCGTGGCTGATGATTGGCCCGTACAGTGTGATCACATAAATCATGAAATTTGGCTTCACATCGCAAATGATCTACTGGTACAGTAGTAAGTACACAACAACATGTCTTCTTTCTGTCTGACCAGCTTTAGCCACAAATTCACAGACTGACCAGACATATGTTGTACACCAGCAACTTGGTAAAAAAAAAAATCTTCAAAATTAACAGGAATTACAATTCAAGAGTAAACCTTTTTGATGCGGCAAAAAATTGGTCAAAATTTAAACAGGTATTATCTAATATATATAATATATAAACATAGAGTAGAACTGAATAGATCGGATCCATTGTCACCGATAGCAGATCCAGCAATCTGAGTCAGAATCAGCTAAATATCCGGTCTGGCATCGGCGCATCCCTACTTATTATTTATATCTACATACAGATAAGGTTCTCTTCATGGAGCTGGCCGCCATGTTTCTACAGCAGCCCAGAATGGACAAACCAAACACTGGCTCTAGAGACACTCACATCAGCCACCATAGTTCTCTGACACTCAGCAACAGGAGAAGTTTCAGTTTGTTTAATCTGCAACGTCACCGCTAGATGCCACCAGATCTCACACACTGCACCTTTAACGCTCCATCGTCTGTTTACAGCTTCAGCTCCTCTTCCGGTCAACAGCGTAGATGATGATAATGCAGTCTGGCTTCAGCACATCTCTATTCTCGGACTGAGCGCTCACCACCTGTGATGCTCGGAGGCAGCAGTGCGTAGGAGGCCTCCCGCCAGCTCATGCCACTGACTGACTGAATGCCCTCGCTCATATCAAAGCTGTCCAACCACAGACAGAAGGAACCGTTCCTCCTCCTGTGTCGTGATCACCTGAGGTTCTATCTCCAAAACAACAGACTGTTTATTTCAGCCACATGTTGGCTTCATTTCCTCCAGTGTATTATAATGACCATTAGTTACTGACCTTACATTACCACTACTGTTGGTCTGAATCTGACACCTTGTGTTCATGTTGTGTCTTTAAATGCATCCAATGAAAAGTCACTAAGTAGCTCTACAATGTAAATTTGCACAATACAGTACAATGTTTAAATTAAACCAGTTGTTCTTACTTGTGACCCCTTACAAAGGTCAAGGATGTCTGGCTGAGGCCTTTTGCCACATTTCAGATGTCTAAAAGTTGTTCAATGATGTTTTCCCTCCAAACTTCTCAAATTGTTTAATTTTAATAACAGTTTGAGGTTCAAAGAGCTATAGAAAGGCCATCATTTCATAGACTTAAAGTGTATTTTGCTAATACTTTTACTTAAAGGTACTGAATGTAACTTTCAGAAAATCCTTGTTATTAATGACCCCTGTGGCATCCTGACATCCCAACTCATTGTCCATTAATTCCTGATAATGGACCCCTTGTCAGGCATTATCCATTACATATTGTTCTGTAATGTTCCTGTATTTCATTTGAACCGCTTGTAGGTTGCAAAATACTTCGTCAGCTAACTTTACGAATCAACCAGTGGATTCTTTAGTCCCAAGTCCTTTACATAGAAATCAGTCCACAGGCTATTATAGGCCACCGGGAAAGTCAAGGAAGGTCTCAGTCAGTTTTTACGTTACGTTACAATCCGTTCACAAGTTGGCAATATAAAGTGATTAATACATGTAAAATGCTACATTACCTTGAAGTAGCATTTTAAATGCAAGGTTGTACTTGTAATGGGGTACTTTTATATTTTTGTATTGGTACTTTTACTTAAAGGGTAATGTCGGTATTTTTCAACCTGTATGTTTCATGGTGATATCTATCTTTTAGTTAAAATGTTTACCCTATTTATCTGGGTGTCTCCCCTTAAAGAGCACTGTAATAAGTGATACTTTTTCTTGAGCCATATAATATTATAATATATGATATAATATTATACCACTGCAGGTGGAGGAAAACGGTTCCCCACAGATGTGAAAAACAACATTTCAGTGAAAGAATTTGCTGATTTAGCAGAAGAACGTCAAAACTGCAGGAGGCCTTGAGACGTGACGTCAGCGCTGCAGCGGCAGCTTCAGGGAGGATCGTGTTTCTGTCCTTTACCCCTGACCATCATCCAGCAGCGCAAGCAGACAGACAGCTGCGTCATGGATTACGCTAGAAGGTTGTTTTTCACAACTGAGTTGACTAAGACGACACATTATCTGGATCATCAAGTGAAATAACGCCTTGATGTAAATCTGTTTAGTTTTGTCAGAACAAAGGTTGTTTTTTAGCCCTTTTTTCTTCTACAAGACTCATGTTGATTTATGGCTTTTATTTCCTCAGTGATCCTTTTCTCTGTGAGGTTCAAAGTTTTGTTGTACCAACATTTTTTTTTGGTGGGAGCAGAATAAAATCCATCTATTGTGATTCAGGAAAGTCTGAGGATTATTCACAGGGGTCGGCATTTCTCGAGCAGGCTGAATGACAATATGTCCGGTGACGCTGGCACAGCAAGACTCATTTTGGGGATTGTTTGCGTGTTGGGTTCTGCTGCCAACGGGTCCTCAACCATCTGTCGATAGGAAACGATAACCGATGCTTTACTTCTGGAATCAGAGTTGAGCTGCTATGAAGAGAACACCAACCATGATGATACATACCATAATACAGTGCAGCCTAATATGCTTACGCACATGATTCCCAAGTAGCCTGCAGTTACAGAACTGACGGATGACAGATGAAGACCCCAGGTCAATACTAGAGATGTGCAGATCCTTTGTTTTTCTGGCCTTTGTAAGTCCCGAATCCCAATACAGATACATGGGTTTGGGGTATCAGCCCATACCGAGTACCAACCTGATACCAGTGTTTAATTAATATACTGCATGCCTCACTGAGTGGAAGTGACTGGGATCATTCTGTTATGTGTAACACCAATAACAGGGAACATCAGACTGGATTTAAAGTATTATTTTCCTAACTCTGTAAAACAAAATGTAACAAATATAATATATGTATATATATTTTTATTTCATTTATACATATTGAATTTATAATTATTATTAATATAATAAATTGTATACCAGTAACTTAGTAAATAAATCTTGAAAAATTAACAGAAATTTTTATTTATTATTAAAAATAACAAATTGTACATGTCAACTTGGTAAAAAACATCTTCAAAATTAACATTTTTTATTTATTAATAAAAATAATAAATCATACACAGGCAACTTGGTAAAAAATGTCCACATTTAAAAAAAAAATAAATAAATAAAAATAAAAATCCCAGTAAATGTTGACCTACTGTTGAAATGCAAATCTTAAAAGCTCAATGCGATATTGAAAACTCTTCAGTTCGACAGAAGTAACATTCTGGTATATTACAGTACGCACTCAGTGTCAACAAAAGAAAAACTTGCATATAAGGAACATTTCCAGGGTTAACTACCATGGTGAAAAAACACCTTTTTGACCAGTTCGGCTCACATGATGACAAAACAACTTTTAATTTTGGTGCCATTGGCCAGTTTAGTGACACAATAACTGGTTTAGAAGCATGAATGTGTGTGGATGAAGTGTTCTGGGTGAGTGACTACCTTTGGCAAACATGCAATAGAGTTGTTATGTCTCATGAGCAATTGTGACAATTGCACTTCCAGTTAAGAGTGAAGACTGTTTCAGAAAATGAGCCAAAGTGATTGAGAAAAACTGCAATGGTTAATTTGTTCACATGCACCTCAGTCAAAAAAGGGGAAACTACTGCAGCCTTATAGTGGAGGTGGGGCTCAAATACCTTTCACCAAACACTGGACAATGAGATGCTGCATGCTCAGTATCTTTGTCACAGTGATCTAAGTGATCTATGGATAGTTTTGTCTGCAAAAAAAAAAAAAAAAAATTATCAGTTTTTAAACTTGCAAATATCTGTATATTTCAGCCTCTAAACTCCAGTACCAGAAGGATGACACAAACAGGAACGTGTCAGTCCATGTCATAATTGTATTTTCTGGACGTTCCTTAATTACAGGCACCAAATTTTGGTGAAAAAGGCCCTAATGTGCAGATTTTAGACTCACCAGCCTCGTACTCAAAAGGCCAGGAACGTTACCAATTATGTAAATTGGAGATGTTTCACTTTTTGAAACCATTTTTGTCATTATGGGTTTTCATGTGTCAAATAAGCCTCACTGCATAACAAAAAATCAATAGTAAAACAGAGCAAAAAGTGTACAGAAGAGGGAATACAGCCTGTTTCAGGTGCTTGTGTGGATGTAGAAAGCTTGAAGTTGTCTGATACTGTTCACTTTGGAGGTGGAAAGGGAGGTGAGCCCCGCTGTCGACTCCCGCTGTAATATTTAAAACATGGTAAACCTCCGGTCAGGTGGAGCGGCGCCATTGTTCAGGGAACAACCGCCTTTTAATGAAGTTATCTTCCGCTGACCGTCCATCACAGCCGCTGCCGCCACTCGGACTTCCGTATTTTCCTGCACGAACCCCGAAAGGACAGCTTCCGGTATGCTTTCGGTTGCCATGCCTCGCAAACGTGACTCTGCATCGTCGCCCTCATGTGGCTGAAAACCGACCAATGGGAGCAGCGGATTGGACACACGTCGCTGTTCACATTTACTAAATCTAGTGATGCATTCAGCCTTTCGGAAAAACTAAACCATCTTCCCTTGCTTTATATTACGCTTCGGGTAGACTCACAGGCGGGAAATACAACCCCACGAGCTTCTTTTTGGTCTTCTTTAAATCCTATGATTCTGTTATCACTGTCATCTTAAAAACATTTGCAACGAAAGCACACAGAATGTGAATTTTTCAGATAAATTTCAATGGTTAATTCACAGCGAATGTTTTTCATCATATATAATCATCTATAAAATAATATCACCTGTAGTTATGTATTGTGTTTGCTGCTATTGTGCACTGGTAACGCCAGTAACTGCTCTGACAGTGTGCACGCTGTCGCGGGTGTTTTTTAACCGATGTTCCCTAAAGGCAGCACGAGAGTGGGTTCCATACATGGAGCATGCGCAGTGGGCCAAACTCTTATGAAACAAACTAGTGCAGCAGCAGTGAGCAGACAGGTACACTCAGAGTGGACAGCCAGCCGGCACACAGCACTTTCCCGCGGGAGAATAGGGGAGGAAATGCGTCTTTCTTTGGGTTTGACATAAACATCATCTCTGGGGAGCCAGCACGAGGTAAGACGGGGCTTTTTGGCGATTTGGGGGGTTTAACTTTGGGGAAAACCGGCTGTACTTTCATAAACAGCGCCACCGCTTACATAAGGGTTGCTCCGGTGACCCCGTTACAGACGTGTTGTTTCCTTGCCGGGGAACTTAAAGTCTGTTTTTCGACATCTGTTCAGACTGTTAAAGTCCACCCTGACGCGTCCTGTATTTCTACAGTTATGTGTGTTCGTTGAGGCTGAAGTTCACGGGACGTGGATGCGATCTGTCCCCATTCACAGTGAGACGGTGTGACCTAATTTCCATGTGCAGAAGTCAAACAGAAGGAGCCGAGTCTGTGACACGGACACTCGGGGTCGTTCAGAGCCCCTCCTGCTTTACTGCTCTGTTACTGCGCTTTAATGTCCAATGGGCCGATGAATTTAGTGATGTTAAAACTAGAATAATGAGCTGTTTCTACAGAGGATGCTGTTGTTCACAGTGGACTTGACTTCTGTCATTTTCGTCTTATACATACATTTCTTTAGTGAGGTTTTCAAATATCCAAACTGCTCTATTAAGACATGTATATTTGCATTTTTTTTTGTAATTCTAATTAACCCCGTGAGACCCACCATAGACCAGTTTTAGTGTTTTTGGGGCGTCCAGGGGGTCTTCAGGGGGTCTTTAGGAGGTCTTTAGGGGAGACAGCAGGTCGAATTTCCTTCCGGGGATTAATAAAGGTTCATTTTATCTTATCTTATCTTACCTTATCTTATCTTAACAGTAGATGTCTCATAGAAGTGGTGAACATCATCTGAAAGCTGGAACCTGAAGATGCTGCTCAGCTCTGAGGGTCAATTTCTTCTCATCATTAATCAGAAATAAACATGAATGAATTAATTGAGTATTTAAAATAAATTGTAAATATGCATAAGGGTATAACATAGAAGTATCTGATGTCCATCCTCCTGCTCTATTATGTCTCACAAGTTGTTACAGCAATGTTTGGGTTGATACCATTTGTTACACAGATTTAGTGCTGAATTTAACAATTTTTATCTATATAGAATTGATAAAAACGATCAATAATCTTCCAAAATACCACATTAAGACACCAAGACATTGAGGAACACCACAGAAGAAGACCTGCTGGGATCTGGGATCAAAAACTTTTGATATTTCTGCAAGAATTGCCTTTTTCCGGTGATTGTATGATGATCACTAGTGTTGAATAAAGGTCTCAGAAACCCCTTGATAGTCAGAGTAGCTAGTAGTAGTAGTACTAGTAGTAGTAGTAGTAGTCAGAGTAGCTAGAAAGACCCCATCCTCTGTAGTAGTAGTAGTAGTAGTAGTAGTAGTCAGTGTAGCTAGGAAAGACCACATCCTCTGTAGTAGTAGTAGTAGTAGTAGTAGTAGTAGTCGAGTCAGAGTAGCTAGGAAAGACCCCATCCTCTGTAGTAGTAGTAGTAGTAGTAGTAGTAGTAGTAGTAGTAGTAGTCAGAGTAGCTAGGAAAGACCCCATCCTCTGTAGTAGTAGTAGTAGTAGTAGTAGTAGTCAGTGTAGCTAGGAAGAAGAAGAAGATATTCCTTTGTAGTAGTCCCGCTAGGAGTAGTAGTAGTAGTAGTAGTACACACACATGCACAAACAGCTCCAGGAAAGACCCCATCCTCTGTAGTAGTAGTAGTAGTAGTAGTAGTAGTAGTAGTAGTAGTAGTCAGTGTAGCTAGGAAAGACCCCATCCTCTGTAGTAGTAGTAGTAGTAGTAGTAGTAGTAGTCAGTGTAGCTAGGAAAGACCCCATCCTCTGTAGTAGTAGTAGTAGTAGTAGTAGTAGTAGTAGTAGTAGTAGTCAGTGTAGCTAGGAAAGACCCCATCCTCTGTAGTAGTAGTAGTAGTAGTAGTAGTAGTCAGAGTAGCTAGGAAAGACCCCATCCTCTGTAGTAGTAGTAGTAGTAGTAGTAGTAGTAGTAGTCAGTGTAGCTAGGAAAGACCCCATCCTCTGTAGTAGTAGTAGTAGTAGTAGTAGTAGTAGTAGTAGTAGTCAGAGTAGCGAGGAAAGACCCCATCCTCTGTAGTAGTAGTAGTAGTAGTAGTAGTAGTAGTCAGAGTAGCTAGGAAAGACCCCATCCTCTGTAGTAGTAGTAGTAGTAGTCAGTGTAGCTAGGAAAGACCCCATCCTCTGTAGTAGTAGTAGTAGTAGTAGTAGTAGTAGTCAGTGTAGCTAGGAAAGACCCCATCCTCTGTAGTAGTAGTAGTAGTAGTAGTAGTAGTAGTAGTCAGTGTAGCTAGGAAAGACCCCATCCTCTGAATACTCTAGGTCTCTAGTTACCAGGATCTAGTAGTAGTAGTAGTAGTAGTAGTAGTAGTAGTAGTAGTAGAGAGGAGGAGGAGGAGGAGGTCTCTAGTTTGTGGCTGTAAAGTCTCATGAGGCTGTGATTATCTAGAGGTGGTAGTAGTAGTAGTAGAGTAGTAGTAGTAGTAGTAGTAGTAGCAGCAGTAGTAGTAGTAGCAGTAGTAGTAGTAGTAGTAGTAGTAGTAGTAGCAGCAGTAGTAGTAGTAGCAGTAGTAGTAGAGGCTGTGATTATCCTAGAGGTAGTAGTAGTAGTAGTAGTAGTATCCTAGAGGTCACCACAGGTCATTGTATACAGTGATCAATGAAATGGCTCCTATGGGGACTAACATCATCACACATGGATCCAGGTGGACTCATTGATCCACCAGAGTCTCAGCTTTACACTGAGACCCAGTTTATGGGTTTAGGGACCCAGTATGAAATACTCTGATACACCATTTAACACAGTTATACTGAGTGTGATTATCATAAAGTGGGCATGTCTGTAAAGGGGAGACTGGTGGGGACCCAGAGAACCCATTTACATCCACACATCTGGAGGTCAGAGGTCAACGGACCCCTTTGAACATGGCTGTGCCAGTTTTTCCTCAATAAAATTGATGTTGGAGTGTGATTTCGCCTCTTTCTGTCTTCACTGTAGCCTGAACCTACTGGAGCCTCTGAAAGACAGTGAAGTCAGTCAGGATAACCCACAATCCCGCGGGTCTCAGGGGGTTAATTATGGCTTGGCAATACTTTTTCCACTGTCCTATTATAATGCAGTACTTGTAAGGCTCAAGCCAGTTTATCATGTCCCATTTCCACCCACTCAGCTGATGTCCCATCCAACCACCTGTCCATTTTCCATCCCACATCAAAGATTTTCAGTGTTCAGAGGGTTTTTTTTTTCTGTGAATTAGAGGTGCTTTTTTGTGAATTGCAGACATAAGATATTCCTTTATTAGTCCCACAGTGGAGAAATTCACAATGGCGAGTATTCTCAGCACTGATGACAAATGTTTTATTGCATCACGGCGGCGTCCCTAAATGTCCGCTGGGTGCTACTGTGCAACAGAAGGTGACAGATGTTGGCTGTAAACGTCAGCGAAGTGGCCCTGTAGCCACGTCAACTCAGGGAAGTGTCTTGACTTAGCAACGTCCAACGACTATGACTATGCTCCTGTGACTGGTAATATAGCCGCAACCTCCTTCACAATATGGCTTGAACTTGCTTGAGGAAGAAAATATATTTATTCTTTTATTTAATAGAACGGATTTATTATTGGTTAATGTCTTCAGTCCCACATCTTCAATATATCATCAATATTACGCACATTGCATACTATTCACAGTGAAATGTGACAGTATGCAATGCTGGACAGTATGTCTGCATTAGTATCCCACAATGCACTGTGGTAGTGACAACAACATTCATAACAGACATTGACGGACAGCTCTGTAACATCAATAACGCTTCAATTTAAGTAATGAGCAGAGGTAGAAGGAAGTTATCACTTTTATTGTGGTAGTCTGAGTAACGTGACGTCATATCCGTTCGGTATCCGTTAACCAGAACAAACCTCAGAAAGTATTAAAGGGTGGAGGGTGGGCGTGGATCCGACCTCCACCCTCCATGTTAAATCCAGCCTGGTAAACACTACACATCCAGTAAAGGAGGGAAACACTTTGGAAAAGCAGAGCTAGACATCACGGCTAAAGCTGCACGCTAACTCCGTCACAGACGGGAAACGTCATCGTACGGCGGTAACGTGCGGTCCGGCCGGCCGTCGCTCTCGTCTCCGTGGTCCGACGGGCCGACGCTACGACTGTAGAGCTCCATATACTGACATTTATGTTAAATGCATTCAGACGGCCCCGATGGAGCTGACCATGGATGGATAAAGAGAACGGAGCTGACGGAGAGCTAGAGACCACCTTGGAGGAGTTAGAGGAAGTAGACACCTGGGACTACGGCCGCTTTTCAAAATAAGGTGTTAACAAAGGGAACTGGATCTACAGAATCCATCTATGGAAATCAGACGGATGGATTATATTTAGCAAAAGTATAAAACATTACTCCATGCAGAAGGGCCACAAGCTGGATTCGAACCTGTGACCCTCTTGCTGTGAGGTGACGGTACTAACCACCGTGCAGCCCTAAAACATTACATGTCCCTTATAGATTAAAAAGAAAATCCCACTAATCTGTGAGGGAAATGTCTTTATTCTTTGATTTTTGGGTTGCTGGATAAAAACTGTAATCAATAATTCCTGACAATGATCCTGATATATCTGACTTCAGGACATCTCTGACTACAGACCTGCTGAAAATCAGACATTTTATTGGATTCATTTCCAGATTTTAATAAGTAAATGTCCCTAGAAGTGTCTGATTCAACTTTTTGCCCTCACTTGGTCTAGTGGTAACAGAAAGTTAACAACAATCCCAATACTGAATCACAATATTTGTTGAATCTCAGTACTTAAAAATCTCAATAAATTTTCACCCAGGTGTGGTGACAGTATTGAATCAGGGTGGGTGAATCGACCAGCATTAGTTGAATATCCTCTGGCGTAAGAAATGGCGTCTCTGTGTTGTATGATTTTTCTTACCTCGCCTGCTTGTGTTGGCACACTGAACATTTATTTTAATGTTTGGTCTATTTCAGCACCTGAAAATGTCTCGACAGCAGTAGAAAGCTGTAAAGACTCTGTGGACGTAGAGGCCTGATGGTGCTCACATTGTTCTATTCCTGGCACATCCCACACTGTTGGCAGCGGTGACTTGGACGCTTCGGTTATCTCTGCCCTCAGAGACGCTGTAACGGCGACGGCATCACCGTGTTGTCTTCTGTACAAGCAGAGCTTCACCATTTGCTCCAATCAGCTGACGTATTTCTTCTTCTCCTCCTCAGAATATAATGGCCCCAAATTCCATCCACTGGTTCCGTAAGGGCCTCCGTCTCCATGACAACCCGGCGCTGCTGCAGGCGGTCCGAGGGGCGGGCACAGTGCGCTGTGTTTACTTCCTGGACCCGTGGTTCGCGGGCTCCTCCAACGTCGGCGTCAACAGGTGGAGGTAAAAGGATGCTCTTTGTTTTGTGGGAAATGTTTAAGGCTGTACTGAATGTCATTTTTTACATTCAAAGCTTCGATTGAAGTTTACGATTCAAGCTTCAAATGTCTGTCATCATGGTGACGTTATCTTCCTCAAAACAAATTAAACTAATTCCTCAGTTTGAATGAAGTGTTTTGTTGGATTAAATTAGTATTTCCTTATTAAAGCAACGGTACTAACCACCGTGCAGCCTGTAAAACACTACATGTCCCTTATAGATTAAAAAGAAAATCCCACTAATCTGTGAGGGAAATGTCTTTATTCTTTGATTTTTGGGTTGCTGGATAAAAACTGTAATCAATAATTCCTGACAATGATCCTGATATATCTGACTTCAGGACATCTCTGACAACAGACCTGCTGAAAATCAAAAATTTTATTGGATTCATTTAGAGATTTTACAAAGTAAAAGTCCCCAGAATGGACTGATTCAACTGTTTCCCCCCATGGTCTAGTGGTAAAAAAGCTAACAAAAATCACAATACATATTGTATTGCCACTCAAGTATCATAATAGTGTTGAATCTGGAGATAGGTATCATCCTACCACTAATAAATTCATCATATCAACGTAAAGTTGATGATTTGTCAGTGTTGTGTTTACAGCTTGTTTCCACTGCCCCCAAGTAGACAAAAAGGTTTGAAAATAGTTGACCATAGTAATGCTTACCCCCCGTCTCACACGGTGAGTTGATTGATGACTCTGAGACACAGACACTGTTAATTAGGACTGTGTACTGTTGTACAATGATGATGATGATGACAGTCGGTCTCAGAGGAGCAGCTGGAAGCTGCGACTCTCATGATGAGGAGAAACCAGAGAAGCTGCAGTGCTTCATCACACAACACGGTGTCAGCGTTACGCTGCTTTTGAAGCGAGTATCTGAGGCTGTTTGATGAACTGTTGGTCCTGTCTTCTGCTCATACGTGAGTTAGATAAAAAGGATAAAAGAAATCCATCACTGAGACTTCATTTGGTTGCAGTTTTGAATGCACCACAGGCGGCAAAAAAGTTAAAAAAAAAAAAAAAGACTCCTTAATTTAAATGGATTTTGACTAAATAAATAAGCTTGACCTGGGTGCAGCTGCTCAGCTGGCCTCACAGCCACAGGATGTGCTTTTGTTCTAGTCTCTGCTCACATAATCCCTGTTATAGAGGTCAAGTCAGCAGGTATACTGGTGACTGGATGACTAGGTCACAACAGGGATAAATGGTGTGTAAATAAACTGTGTGTCTTGTGAGATAAAGCTCAGCCTCCATGTTGGGTGAATGCATGCGAGTTCATGTGAGTCTATTTGTAAACCGTCATATTTGCTCTGCAGGGGAGCACAGTCAACATCATTCCAGCGTTCATTGCTCGCTGGCCTGTTTTGTTTTTTTTTTTTTTACTCCGAGGTGCTATTTGTACCCCCCCCCCCCAATCAATATTAAATCATTAAGTCATTGACCTAAAGATATCCAGCTGATCATTTTGCTAAAAATGGAAACAATCAGCGGTGGTTGCGTCCAGCCAGGAAAAACACACCAGTGAGGCCGTTGCCAACATTGCTGAGGTCTGCTGGTAGAACGGCAGTTTGATTGACACACGGGGGGCGGAGTCACACCTGGTCTACAGCAACAACAACACTGGGCCGCTGATGAACCTGCTTGGTAATCGGCTTAATATGCTCAGACATCGGCCGACGCCGATCATGAAAAAATGTCAAATAATCAGCCAACCAGTTAATCGGTCAGCCTGTAATTATAACTTGGATGCAGAACTGGAGCATTTTTTAACCAGGGCTCGAGCTTAAGGACGTCCCATCGTCACGTGGACAAAAAATAGTGTGTGATTGGGGAGGATGAAAATTAACTGTGGTACAAATTTGGGGAGAGAAAAACAACAGTTTCCACAATACTGGCACAACAGTAGCTTTTGTTCCTATTGATTGTGAATGTTATTGGAAGTTTCTCACAAACTCAACACGATTAACTAAAATAACTGAAATAACTTCTTATAATAACCTATAATTTGCAGCAAATCACATCAGATCTTTCAAGGACTGCTTTATACAAATTGCCCCCTTAAATGTAAAGGAACATTAAAATGTTTCTCCATACTGCACGACATTACATATGTAGTCGTCATTTTAAAGACATCTCTCTCTTTGTGTAGGCGTTTGGATCTTGACTAGCAGTTATAATACAGTTTGTGTTTAATGAACGCACGTCTGCACTGCACAGTTTTTAATGGTTAAACTTTCTCGAGGCAATTTGTAGTGATTCAGTAGCTCTTAAGAAGAAAAAACAGGCATGATTCATTTCATTGTGCTGCAGAAGATGACATTTAGTTTGTGCGAATGTGTGTCGTTCATGTTGGTAAGGCTCTTGAGTCTGATCGTTTTCTCATCTTGGAGGATAAGTAGGCATCTTATGTTTCACATTTTCAGTTGAAGGGGCAGAAAGTAGCTTAATGTGCCCCACTTATCTGGGCAGTGACGCACAACAGTCGCGCTGCTCTCAGACTCAAGGCAACAGCAACGCTTTATATCTGCAGAAACTAAAAAGATGCAACTCAGGTCATAAGATGATGCCCCGAGGTTAAATTAAGACCATTTGAAGTGTCCCGTCCAGCCAGCACAGGCTCAAACAGGGACACTAAAGCCTGTCCAGCTGCCCTGACACCTGTATGCCTGTGTATGGCAGACCATCATCCAATTAGGGGTGTTATTTTTTACCTTAAACTGGGACTTAAAATGTCTCGTAGGTCTGTTGCTGGGATTAAAAAGCTCCACGGACCGTCCCGTTCTATGAATGGACAACTAATAGGTCTGGGACGAGTCACCTACCTCCCGATTCAATACTGTCACAATACCTAACTAACTATCTTACCTTTTTTAACACTAGACCATTGGGGGTAGGTTGAAGCAGACACTGCTAGAGACATTTACTTTGTAAAATCTCTAAATGACTCCAGTAAAAATGTTCAATTTTCAGCATGTCTGTATAATAAAGACATTTCCCTCACAGATTAGTGGGATTTTCTTTTTAATTTATCAGGGTCATGTAATGTTTTATACTCTGCTGAATATAATCCATCAGTCTGATTTCCATAGATGGATTCTGTAGATCCAGTTCCCTTTGTTAACACCTTATTTTGAAAAGCGGCCGTAGTCCCAGGTGTCTACTTCCTCTAACTCCTCCAAGGTGGTCTCTAGCTCTCCGTCAGCTCCGTTCTCTTTATCCATCCATGGTCAGCTCCATCGGGGCCGTCTGAATGCATTTAACATAAATGTCAGTATATGGAGCTCTACAGTCGTAGCGTCGGCCCGTCGGACCACGGAGACGAGAGCGACGGCCGGCCGGACCGCACGTTACCGCCGTACGATGACGTTTCCCGTCCGTGACGGAGTTAGCGTGCAGCTTTAGCCGTGATGTCTAGCTCTGCTTTTCCAAAGTGTTTCCCTCCTTTACTGGATGTGTAGCGTCTACCAGGCTGGATTTATGGAGGGTGGAGGTCGATCCACACCCAGTGTCCACCCTTTAATACTTTACTGGATGTGTAGTGTTTACCAGGCTGGATTTAACATGGAGGGTGGAGGTCGGATCCACGCCCACCCTCCACCCTTTAATACTTTCTGAGGTTTGTTCTGGTTGACGGATACCAAACGGATATGACGTCACGGTACTCAGACTTCCACAATAAAAGTGGTAACTTCCTTCTACCTCCACATAGAGTCAGATGAAGCAGATAAATGGATTCTGGTAGTAAAAAAAAAATCACACGTTCGTGTTGTCTCTATTTGTTTTAGCTTATTGTCTGTAGCTTAAATCGTATCAGGCCTCATAGGAGGAAATGGAGCATATTATATTTGGCCTTCAACTGTCTATTTTCCATTTTCCTTCATGTTCCTGTAGTAGACAGTCTGTTGACATCATATTTCATCTATGGATATAGTTGATGATCCCACAGGACAGCACCTCTATCAAAACTAAAGGTTTTTACCTCAGAACATCAAGTTAAATATGTATTTTATTAATGCATATTTTCTATTTTATTGCACAACTTTCTGCCTATTAATGTAGCTTTAGTGAGCAGACAGCATATGAAGAAGTACTATGTGACCCCCGCCGTGGTGATAGACGTGTAACACAGCAGTGCCAGGTAAAGAGAGCAACAACAAAAGCCGGTAAAAGTCAGGGTAATCAATTGTTTTTCCATTTAGGGGAAAAATGTGACAATCGTTTGAGCAATAAATGTAGGTCAGTGTGTCAGTGCATGAAACTTGTGAGCGGTTATGTGATCGTGACCTACTTAAAGGGAGGCTTTCTCGCGTGGCCTGTTATCCATGCAGGCAGAGATAAAAACACCATGCAGCACATTGAAGATGTCAATTCGTCATTCATTATCTGCTGAAAGACGCAGGATCTGAAGGTTGCATGTGTCGTGAGATTGAACGGAAACACTTATATAAAATAATATTCAGCATTAATTAATGGTAAACTGAGAGCTAATTAAACTGAGTTAATAGCTATTTCAACAAAGAAATGCTAATTAATAATAACTAATTATTAGTAATGCTATAATTTTAATAATAATAATAAGTATATTATATTATACTTAATAAAAATAAGTTTATTGTGGCCAACATTATAGCATTTTATATACGATATTTAAGTATTTGTTAATGAATAAGATATTATGTATAAACCATAAAGAAATGGTCTGTAAAACATTTATTAACATTACATAGACAGATATTTGTAACACATTGTTAATGGTTAATAAGTACTTTGTAAAGCATCCATAAACAATATTTTATAAAGCATCCATGAACATTAGACGGATAGTTAATACTTTGTTAATGGTTAATAATTGGTTGGTTGGTGTTAACTATCTGTAAACATTATTTGGATGGTTATAATAAAGTTGCATATTTTCCCACTCCCATTTTGATAAATACTTGACAAAGGTACTTTAGGTACTTTCAATAAATAAAAAAATGTGCAATTAAATATTTGGATTGATTGACAGCCCTTGTAATAATCAATATGACAATGTGATTAACATAACATTATGATTGTTTATAAAGGGACTAACAGAGCCACTAGTGTCTGACAGGCCGTGTGCCTCTGCTGAGGCCAGTAAGATCCAGTTTTAGTTCATTTTAGTTGTTAATGAGGAAGTTAACATGACACGAGACAAGACCGGCAGTCAGTGTATTGGCGGCCTGTAACGGCAGTCAGTGTATTGGCGGCCTGTAACGGCAGTCAGTGTATTGGTGGCCTGTAACGGCAGTCAGTGTATTGGCGGCCTGTAACGGCAGTCAGTGTATTGGCGGCCTGTAACGGCAGTCAGTGTATTGGCGGCCTGTAACGGCAGTCAGTGTATTGGCGGCCTGTAACAGCAGTCAGTGTATTGGCGGCCTGTAACGGCAGTCAGTGTATTGGCGGCCTGTAACAGCAGTCAGTGTATTGGCAGTCAGGAGGGAGACGGAGCGAGTGTGGCCGACAGTCAGTAAGTGTTACAGTAAATGCTTCATATCAAACCTTTTTTACTCCGGCCCAACTCCACCGTACACCTGTCCGAACCCAACGGGAGGCGAGTACAGCCACAGCTTTTTGGTGAGAGAGAATCACAGCTGTGTCATGATGTCTCACCGCCTTTTTATAGCAGCAAATAATTAATTCAGACCAAACTGATCAGAAAATGAACACCTGAACAAACATCAGCATGTAAGAAAAATAGATTCACCTATGCATCGCAATTTTTTTGATTTTGAAATCATTTTTTTTTTTTTTTTTTTAGTGTCATAATTGATTATCTGCTCATTTGAGTCTGTGTGGAGGGAAGTTACCGCTTTTATTGTGGTAGTCTGGGTAACGTGACGTCATATCCGTTTGGTATCCGTCAACCAGAACAAACCTCAGAAAGTATTAAAGGGTGGAGGGTGGGCGTGGATCCGACCTCCACCCTCCATGTTAAATCCAGCCTGGTAAACACTACACATCCAGTAAAGGAGGGAAACACTTTGGAAAAGCAGAGCTAGACATCACGGCTAAAGCTGCACGCTAACTCCGTCACGGACGGGAAACGTCATCGTACGGCGGTAACGTGCGGTCCGGCCGGCCGTCGCTCTCGTCTCCGTGGTCCGACGGGCCGACGCTACGACTGTAGAGCTCCATGTTAGCTAGACACCATGGCTAAAGCTGCATGCTAACTCTGAATAAATTAAAAAGAATATCCCACTAATCTTTGAGGGAAATGTCTAAATATTTTGAGTTTTGGGTTACTGGATAAAAAAATGTAATCAATAATTCCTGACAATGATCCTGATATATTTGACTTCAGGACATCTCTGACTACAGACCTGCTGAAAATCAAACATTTTACTGGATTAATTTTGAGATTTTGTGTATGATTCAACTTTTTCCCGCATGGTCTAGTGTCAAAAAACAGTCACAGTAAATCACAATATCAAATCGCAGTACTTAGAATCGCAATACATATCGAATCCACACCCAAGTATCATGGTAGTGTTGAATCAGGAGACGGTGGATCGTCGAGCCCTCATGAAAACTGTCTCAAATTACAGAAATCTGTAGGCTTGGACTTCTTAGTTTGGCCCATGTCTGCAAACATGGGCTGGATTTATGACCTATACCGCAGCCAGACAGCAGGCGGCGATCAGAGGTAGCCCAGTTCACTCTTTGTGCATGTGGGCGTGTGTGGTGTGCGCGTGTGTGCGTGTGTGCATGGCTAGAAATTAGGTTACTTGGCTTAGGGATTGTGTTGTGGTGCAGCAGTCTGTGCTGAGTGTGTGTTTTCTACCAGATATAGGCCAGAGCAGTTATATAAGGACTGTTGTGTGACCAGCCAAAACACACACACACACACACACACACACACACACACACACACACACACACACACACACGAGGAAGTACCTAACCCAGCAACACACAGGTACAGACACAAGATCAATCAGAGGCTCTCAGAAGTGGGAACGCTCACAGACACATAGTGATCCCTGGTATCGGTCGATACCATTGTTTGATTTATGAGCAGTATGCCACATATATCTTTTATGTGTAAGGCAACATCAGGCTGGATTTACACATTACTTTTCTAACAAATAAAATAAACAGAGGGAACACCAGCAACTTGGTAAAAATACTTTTTTAATTTCTTATTGTAATAATAAATTGAACACCAGTGACTTGGTAAAAATATTTTTTAGAAATAACAGAATTTGTATTTATTATTAAACAATAAATCATTCACCAGCAACTTGGTTAAAAACCTTGAAGTGTAAACTGTATTAATGCAGCAAGAAATTGGTCAAAATTTAAGGAGAAATTAAACTTCAGTGTATAATGTATACAGTATATAAACATAGAATATAACTGAATAGATCGGATCTATTGTCATGATACCTGATCCAGCTGAGTCAGTATCGGCCCGATGTCCGATCCTGTATCGGTGCATCCCTGCACAGGATGACGTGGGCTCATGCTCATGCACGGACACACACATGCACACCAAAAGGTTCGGATGACTGCATGTGGGCACACATGCTTATTCACTGCAGTGCACGTACACTCACACTCATAGAGCAGCTGATTATATGTCAGTCAGAATGATTTGTGGAGCAACGCTGATATTATTGAAATGCTTTTTGTCTACTGAGGCAGAAGGAGGGCAGCCAGAGAAACGTGGTAAACGGATACGAAGCATGTCTGGGCGAACTGGTGATGACTCTCAAAACCTGCTGGTTGTTTCTGTGGTGCTGGATGATATTTTCTAACAAACAGCTCGGCTGTGTGCCTGTGACAGTGTTCTTTGTTAAAACATCCTGGCAGTTTATCCACAAAACCACATTTGAGTAATCTGATCTCACTCAAGGCCAACTCAGCATAAAACCACTGAAATGATCATCAACAGGTAGTACTGTTGCAACCTGACACAAAAAGCAGAAGTATTGAAGCCGTGGTGCCAGATTTCAGTGGGTTTTTCCACAAAAATTGCTGGAAACAAAAAAAAAAAAAAAAAAAATAGGGTCAGTTGTTCTCTAAAACCAAAAAACATCATGTGGTTGTTTGACAGGAAATATGTCATGTCTGACTTTTCAAGCTGCCTCTTTCTATTACAAGCTGTTGGGACGATACACCCGTCTCCTGGTTTGATGTTGTCACAATACTTGGGTGTTCATTGTGATTCGACACTCTGATTTATTGTGGCTTTTTTCACTTTTTTAACAATAGACACTACAACAATAAAGTGGTAACTTCCTTCTGTGTACACCAGGGGTGTCCAACTCAATTTCATCCCGGCCTCATCAGCATCATGGTTCCCCTCAGAGGGCCGGTTGTAACTGCAAGACTAACGTATATAATATAAATACATCTACTCTTGATCATTTTCCAAAATTGCCTCTGTATTTGATTATTATTAGTTCTAGTAATATTATTTAATAAGTAGTTCTGAAAGCAGAAGTCAAGGAAAAATAGTTGAACGTAGACGCAAAAATACTGCATGTGGACACACACTCACATTTCTGTGTTATTATAACATAAATCCATGAATTTATGAGATTCAGAAACCCTCATCATTACTCATCCATCAGAGATCAAAATCATCCTCTAGTGAATAATAAAGGTCTTTTTTTTATTATCAAACCCAGTTTATTCCATTAGCTTAGTGTAACTTTGTGGTGGGAGTTGAGAGGGGCAGAACTCTAGTCCAACAGATCAATGAGCTCTGATCTAACGTTCAGTCTGTGGCGTATAAACTGTTAGTGATCAGCAGCTGATCAGCTGAGATCATGTGGTAGATGACAGTGGTGTGACAGTGTTTTACTGCCTCGTAGTAAAGAAGACGTACCGGCTGGTCTCCATCAACCACTAACATGGATTCTCTTTCTGTCCTTCCCTCTGCTCCAACTTTGCTTTTACTGGGACATTTTGTTTCTGTTCAGATTATTTTATGACTCCATCACTCGGTTAGAGCGCCGCTGCTGGAAACTGCTGATACTGAGATGCTTTGGTGCGCATTTAACAAAATCCAGATGCATTGTGGGACATGTAGTTTAAAGACACTGTACTTCTGTAAAGCAGCATAGAACGGTATGATAAGCATAATGTATTCTTTGTGAGCCCTCCTTGGCCACAGAAAATGAGGTGCCGGACCTAATTTGTATATATCTAATTTTGTATATATAACACAAATATATTGATCTGGCATTAAAAAAAATCTATTTTAAAATTGAAATAAAAATCTCTGTACATAGGTGAATCAATTTTTATTTTTTTTTTCTACCCTGAATGGTGTTGAATGGTATGAAATATTGAGTAGTGCCTAGTATGAGATTTCAGACAGCTGCTGTGTGAGCTGGTCTCAAAAGACTAAGCCAGACGGGTCAGCTATGAAGCCTTCATGAAGGCTTCATAGCTGACCCGTCTGGCTCATGTATAAGCAGACACGTGCCTCACGTGTGCAGCGTTGCGTCCAGCTCTGCCTGTCTGTGTGCGGATTGGGAGCAAATGGAGCTTTGACTGAGCGAGCCCTCCTCTGGTTTAATGATCAGGCTATCGGGGTCAGACGGGAGGAAACCCAACTGAGCACAACGCCGTCTGGCTGCCTGGCTGTCTGCGCCGCTCGCCGGCTGTCTGCTTTGTCCGTGATCCCGCCAGAATCCGCCAATGATCTGGACCGCGGGAGGTGTCGCCGTCTCGATGGGCGGCGCTCAGTGGTTTGACCTCTGGTGATGACGTGATGCCTGTTAACGGGCCGAACACGCAGCGCGTGGAAGCAGAGGTGTCACAGCGATGGAAGTAAATAAGAGACCACACAGTGATTATTAGCTTAATAACAGCCTGTAGTTGTAATATCAGCTTTCACCCTTCATGGTGATATTTTCAAGTTGTAGTATTATAACAGTGATGGAAGAAAAAAATGTTGAATTATCTTATTGTCTCAATAACAAGTTAAAGTTCTGCATAATAGCTATACTCAAACAATAACCGATATTTTTGAACACTCACGGTTCAATGTTTTTGTTTTAAAATGTTCCAAAATCTACTTATCTCAATTTTTATGTGCCCCGATACAGGTTTTTTATTTATTATCGGCCTTCAAATAACAACAAAGACATGACTGCAAAGTGTCATTTGTCATTTTTAGTCTTGAAGTGAATGAATCGCGCAATATTTGATTAACTTTAAAAATCTGATGGGTCAATCTTTTGGAGGTGGTGGCAACTCAGTTTTAAAGCTCGAGTGAAGAAAATGTTTGGCTAGATTCTGGAAAAACTGTCTTTTCCATTTCCAAACATACAAAGTTATGAATCATATTTTCTGGGGCTGCACGGTGGTGCAGTGGTTAACGCTATCGCCTCACAGCAAGAGCCCTCCACAGCAGGATGGAGGTGGTGCTTCCTCGCTGCCTCAGCTGTTCAGGCTGGACTGACCCACAGCAGAACCACAACAACAAAAGTGAATCTAAGTAGTCAGAGCAAACAGCAATAAAGACAAACAGTAAATGAATCACAGAAGCAGTATTGATCAGGTTTGTGATGCTCTGATTGAAATACTAACAACCACTCAAACTATAATCACACACAGGAGCTGCATGGTCAGGGACTGCTGTCAGCTTCAGCAACTACTCCTAAAAGATGGCTTCACCGGAGGCTGTGATTGGTCCGTCTGGAGAGCAGACACAAGTGTGCGTCACACACAACCTTCAGAGACAGAAACACCAAAACTCTCCTTGACATCCCACCATCTCGATTTTCTTTTTCAACTATTTCATTTTCATATTCTGCATGGTAATTAGGGCTTTTAAGGGTATGTCTCATTCAAAAAGCCTCTGGATGGACAATATTTGATGCATTAGTTTTTATTTTTGGATACATGAATCACTGTCCTTATCAGTAGGTGTCGTCACTTCTGCAGAAGGACAAACAGGGTTTACACTAATGGAAATGCACAGTACACCCAAACAAGTCAGTCCATCGCAGATGACACATGATCGACTCTTTTCATTCAGCGAGGGAGACACACTAGTTTTATTATTTTCTTATATTTCCCTGATGTATGTGGATCCATTAAAGCCGTGTAGCTGCTATGAAGCAAACATAATCATAATCACACAAACATGCTCTTCATCCCCAAACACACACTCTTCTCTCTTTAACACGGTTACTACATAAAACAAGTTGATAGAGGTGTTTTTTTTTGTTTGGCTGAACATCTGAGCTGCAGAAGAAACATGCAGCAAAGTGAAGGAACTGAGAGTAAAAGGGGGACACAGAGAGGACCAAAGATGATGCAGCAAAAGTCAAAGAAAAATAGCGTTTCCTTGTTTGCTTCATGACTCCAGACCAGGAGTCTCCAAACAATATGTTCAGAAATCTGATAACACAAAGTCACTTTGTAGTCAAGTCAAGCCAAACTGTATTTAAATAGCATGTTTAAGAACAACTGTAATGCTGAACATGTACACAATAAAAATTAATGCAAACAACAATAAGAGTAAAAGCAATAAACGTGAAGTGCAACAACAGAAGATAAACTTAATCTTAGTCTTCAGTGATACTAGTCTGAGCAGTTTTAATTTGAAAGGGTAAACTGTTCCTGAGATTAGGGCAGCAACCGCAAAGGCTCGGCCATAAACCTCTTTAGATATCTAAACCATTGGCCACGAGCAGACGGACCGCGGTCTGAGTCCAGACCCAGAGGCCGTCCCATATGGACCCGCACCTTCAACCTGAACAGAAGTTCTGATTTAAAACCTGACGGGGAGCTCCTGCTTGAACCGGCGCAGCTTTTCTAGTCTTTACGGTATAGTGGTTTAGCGGATGAGGAAACGCAGGTGATACTGCTCAGCCAATCAAGTGTGTGCATTCCAGGCGGTAACCATGGCGACTACACGGTGCAGACAGACGAGAGTTAGAGGGACGTTACACATGAAAAGATGGTAGAGAGAGAAAGAAAGATGGAGGTACAGGTAGAAAAAACAGAGGGAGAGAAACAAACGACTGCTACAGAGATTATTATCTGAACATTATTATTTTCTCTTATTTTGAAATGCAGCCCTGCTTTTATTTAGTTAATGAGAGGACATGATACATATCTGCTGTCATACGTTTATGTTCAGTTCTCTGTTACGGGACAATAAATATTGTCCAAAAGTTTTTGAATCGAATTGAATGAATTTGATTTGACAGTCAGGTATTGATTACATGCAGATGTTAATATGACTACTAGGCTACTTAAATATATATCACACTAGATAGTCAGACATTATGATCTTCTGGACCTTTGCTTCAAGACATTTTCTCTCACTGGACCTCTTCAGATTTTAGTTGAATACCTCTGATCTATATAAACAACATTTACAGACATCCCGCCTCCTTCTGACACAAAATGATTATTTCAGTCAGGAGAGACTCAATGAGGGAATGGCTGTTTATTAAAGAACAAGACAGCATTATGATATTATGATATTAAACATCTTTTTGACTGTGGGGGCTTAAACATCATTAAAGGACCAGAAAATGAACACAGAACTGCTTTTGTCCAGCTTGGTGTTATGAGTAGCTGTTTCATTTTGTCACAGTGGCTCTCAGAGGATCAAAGGTTGGAGTTTAATGAGGAGATCGGTAATTAATGCGCTGTCGTCCTCCTCTTTGTCTGCCCTCCTCAGGTTTCTCCTCCAGTGTTTGGAGGATCTGGACGCCAACCTCCGGAAGCTCAACTCTCGCCTTTTTGTCATCAGGGGCCAACCAGCTAACGTGTTCCCGCGGCTCTTTAAGGTCAGCATAGACAGAAAAGTGGCACCAATCTCATTTAAACCCTCATTTATCAAGCTGTTTCCAGCTTCTTCAGTGTTAGGATTTGCAGCTTTTAGCTCATCATTGTCAACCTCTTATCCGGGGTCGGGTCGCCGGGGCAGACCCATTTCCTACCTGGAGTAGACAAGCCTTCGGTTTCCTGCTGAGAACTAATGGCGTCCGATATAATATTTAGCTGTTTCTAATTGTAAATTGAATGTCGTTGAGACTGTCAGTAAGATTAACCAACATTTGAAGTCGTGCTGGGTAATAATTTAATGATAATTTATTGTCTTTCAGTGGAATCATATCATGATGAAAACATGTTTCAAGATATCGTGATACACAATTCAATTGTATAAATTGATAATAAGGACATGCTAACTCAAAAATCTGATGTGAAATATTTTGAGGGAATGTCATATTTGAAGATTGCGGTTATCTTTTTACTTCTCACTTGACATTACCACTCGGTTTAATGTGATTAACTAACCTGTTGGTGCTTATATGGAAATATTTATTTAGCGCTATAATTTCACTTGAAACTGTCATATTCATTTTTCACTAAAGTTCTTAAATAAGAAATAAGAAAAATACTTTCATTTGTAAAGTATAGTCATACAGGAATCTACAAAAAATGGCTTTATCATGTGGTTATAGACTATTTATATTTGACTCAACAGAAAACAAGCTACATCATGATATATATCGCTATCGTGATATAAAAAATGTCTTAATTCAAAGACATCAGACAGTCGTTTCTTCGTCTCAGGAGTGGAAGATCTCACGCCTGACCTTTGAGTATGATTCGGAGCCGTTTGGGAAGGAGAGAGACGCCGCCATCAAGAAGCTGGCCATGGAGGCGGGGGTGGAGGTCATCGTCAAGACATCGCACACCCTCTACAACCTGGACAAGTGAGGAAAACACAAACACACACGCAATCTTAAAAACTATCCGTGGTCAGTCAGTTTATGGTCTCAATCACTGGTTTCACATCTTCAATACAGCAGGATGTTCATTTAATAATTTATGGTCCTTTTAGAGTCAGATAGACCATAAAGCAGGGGATGCTTTAGGGCGGGGCTACCTGGTGATTGACAGGTCGCTACCACACCGTTGTCTGGGAGTTGTCCGTGTTTTCGTCTTACAACTTTAACCCTTTCACACTGTGGTTTCACTTCATCACAGTTAATTATAGCACTTTAAGTTGCCTGAAAATGTCTTATTGTGCGTTAGGTTGTACTTAACTCTACATCTCGTCACCTGGGGTTGCAAAAACCAAGATGGCGACGGCAAAAATGCTGATTTTGAGGCTTCAAAACAGCAGTCTACAAACCAATAGGTGACATCACAGTGACTATGTCCATTTCTTATATACAGTACAGTCTGTGTGTTGACCTGTAATATTCTGCCAACAGCGGTGTCTCATTCAAAACAATAACAACAGGAAGTTTGATGATGGCAGACAACCGCAACGCTGACGCATGAACAGACGGGATATGATGCTGTTGACGGGCGATTGATTACAATTACAGATTTCTCTGGATTTGAAAATTGTTGGAAACATTTGGCATAATGTCAGTACACAACTCCAAAAATTGGGCATGTTAATGTGGAAAAGTTACAGTAGTGTAGTTTTCGTTTTACAAAGTTAGTCCCTGTCTCCGTCCATCCCCAGGATCATAGAGTTGAATGGCGGGCAGCCTCCTCTCACCTACAAGCGTTTCCAGACTCTGATCAGTCGACTGGATCCTCCCGAGATGCCCGTGGAGACGCTGTCGGAGAGCCTGATGGGTCGCTGCATCACCCCCATCTCTGAGGACCACGGAGACAAGTACGGGGTCCCGTCCCTGGAGGAGCTGGGTGAGAAAACAAACACACCTGCACGTAGACTAGTATGGACCTGGACACACTTCACAAGCAGCAGGAGGAGAGGACGTCTAAAACTAGAAATATGGCTAAGAACACCGTCACCAGTGCCGTGTGGAAGATGAACTCACAGCTTCCAGCATTCATTCAGCATCAATTGAAAACCACTACAGTTCCTTGTAGAATAGACGTTGGGATGTTGTTAGAGCACAGGTCGCCCACAGCACAACGGTACCTCGCTGGGGTGGATGACCATGTTTACATTAAACACGTTCTATGTGTCATCCGTAACATCTGGTAGTCCCCCGTATGTTTCCACAGTAAAATATCGGGAGGCGTTTCCAACTTGTTTTTACTCGTTTGGACTTTATTTCCTCTGTGGCAGCAAAACCCTTAAAAGGAGTTTTAGTTTAACTGGATTTCATCATCTCTGTCAGCCCAGCAACATTAAAGGGATAGTTCAGATGTTTTGAAGTGGGGTTGTATGAGGTACTTCTCCACAGTCAGTGTATTACCTACTAGTGGTGGGAAAAAAAAATCAATTCACTGATGTTTTTTGTTTGTTTTTTGTTTTTTTTTTTTAATTAGACCTTTTAATGCCAGAATCAATATTTGTTTCATCTGAGTCGATGTGGAGGTAGAAGGAAGTTAGCTCTTTTATTGTGGTGGTCTGAGTAACATGACGTCATATCCATTCGGTATCCGTCCACCAGAACAAACCTCAGAAAGTATTAAAGGGTGGAGGGTGGGCGTGGGTCCGACCTCCACCCTCCATGTTAAATCCAGCCTGGTAAACACTACACATCCAGTGGGGCTGACTGATAAATCGTATTTTCATCGTCATCGAGATACGAAGATGTGCGATGAACACATCACAAAAGGCTGCCTGGAACATGATGAATAAGAAAAATAATTTTATTTAGAGGTGAACAGCTGGTCAGAGAGGCTGCAGTGGAGACGAGTTGACGACAACGAACATTATGCTTGTTACTGTAAGTTACCGTTACATCCGTCATCATTACAGCTGTTCAACAAGCATAAATGTGATGAAACGGTTAAACATGGAGGAAAGCGACATTACAATCTGCTGTCTGCAGCCTCTCATCCTCCACTATGTTAACACAAGCACAGCACGTTAGCTCGGCAGCTAACAGCTAGTTGTAAACACATGTACGCTATTTAGTTGAGCTGTAAATGACTTTAGATCCCTCTAGGAAGCAGTGCTCCAGGGTTCGTGTCCGGGGAGTTTACTGTGACTCGTTGACAAAAACAGAAATTTTACTTCAGGCATCTACCGCAAAAAAAAGAAACCCATAAAATGATTGTTTTTGTTAGTGGAGTCTTGTGGTTTTAAGAAAGCATAGATAACCACTTCAGCTCCCGTCAGAAAGGTCTGTCTGATGCTGAGGTGAAGCAGTGAAAATATTGACCCATAATGCACCGCTGCCCTCTGCGTTCAAAAATATTATCTGATGTTGTGAATAGGTAATTATCCAGTCTTCAATATACAGCCTTGATTTTTTCATAATCTCCAGAATTATTGTCTTATATTCAGGCCAAACTTCTAAAATGTTTTAGTGTTAAATCTCCACAGAGCTTAAATATATAATAAAATAAAACACTAAAATTAGAAATACTAGAATTAAATTTGAAGTAGAATAAATGCATCATGTGATACCTGAAAACTGACCAAATATTTTGTAGGAATCTGTGATTGATTGAGACTTAAAGGAAATGAAAACCCCTTCCATGATTAACACAAGAGGTCGACTGATTATTTGTCATTTTTTCATAATCGGCATTGGCCGATGTCTGAGCATATTAAGCCGATTACCAAGCAGGTTCATCAGCGGCCCGATGTTGTTGTCGCTGTAGACCAGGTGTGACTCCGCCCCCTCGTCTACCAGCAGACGTCAGCCGATGAGGAGCGCATGGCGGCTCTGTTGGGTTTCATTGTGGCGTCCATGTTAACGGGTTAGAGCTGCCACACCGCCCACATGAGACGCGTCCCAGCTGCGTCTCTTCTGGAGATCTGAGGCAACAGAAAGTGGAAGTGATCGTTTGATTGTATATTTACATCATATCAGCAACATAACTACAGTTTCAGAGTCTAGACATCTGTAGAAACTGTCACGGACATGAAAAGATGTCAAGATTTATTTTTAAATCAAGACCTCCTGCTTTCATTTCAAAAGACAAGCCTTAAGTGTTGTTTCTGTGGTCAGAACTTTTTAACACAAGGCTTTTTTTTCTGAAATATGTGCAGGACAGTGTTGTAGAACATGCAATGACATGCAGGGCTCCATGAATGAATATAGGATGGCATTTTAATTTTGCATTATTACTATTCTTTACAAATTATCACACATTTCTTGACCTTTCTCAGTCTAAAATAAAGATTAATGGCATTTATAATAAAATGAAATGGCCATTATGACAGTCAGACTTCTGCAGCAATGCTGCAGAAATGCAGCAAACATGCAGCTGGTGGGAACAACGTACGCGTGAATCACGCAGCCGTGAGGTAACGCTGCCGCCACGCGCTCGTCAAGCGGCCGGTCTGGATCAGGACTAACATTTGCATGCAGATTAGTCGCTCCAGGTTTTCTATTTAAAGGTACATCTTGTCTAAATCCTGGCTGTTGGATTAATCAGGTGACACGTTCACCTTCTTTAAGTCTCTGTCAAGATGCCAAGTTTTCATTCACTCAGTGAAGTCAGTCCATTCATACGATTAACTGCACTGAGGCCACCTGCAGCCTACTATACACCTTCAATGAGATATTAAAGGTGTTAACTCTCTAATACCGTCAGTGCAGATGTCTGGTTCTCTCTGTAAAGGGTTATTCCTAACAAGCTGTTATTTGTCCCTTAAATTAGCCAGGTAACATGTAAACCCTCTTACACCCAAGATGTCTGCTTTCCATTCACACCTGCACCCAGTGGCCCTGGTTAACTCTTTGGGTCACCTGGTAAAGGCCATTTTATAGAGCTAGCATACAGGCTGATTGACAGGTGCATACAGTCGGATCAGAATCTCTTAAAAGTGACCAAAGAGTTTTTAATAACTTAATACATATAGATAAATGTCAGCTGAGAAGAATTAACCTTCTGAGACTCAATAGATAATACAGCACAGTGAAAAGGGGAAACCCCCACTGAGCGGTTCACCACACAGTATATGTTTTATTTAGAAGGCCAACAAGCCCATAAGAGAAGTGCTTCCTCCATCACCGAAACAGCAACCAATCGGATGCAGCTGGTCATGCTTTGTAGGAATTATTATCTGGATGGAGGCGCATCCCAAGGTGCATCCCAAGTCTCTAAACTGCATCCACATCCTCATCACTCGCATCTTTTCCTTGCGTCTTAGTCCCTCCCACCCAGGATGCATGGAGACAGAGGAGGACAGAGGAAATGAGGAAACGCTGTTTATTTTTAGATGAGATGCACTTTCCTCTGAAACATCATATGAGGTGACGTTTCTGATCACAGCTGGATCAGCTGTCAGTCGGCTTCAACAGCTGTAGAGACTTAGTATCAGACCTGGGCGGACCTCGCAATGGTTCTTCCTGGTCCATGAGGTCTCAGACAAACCACACAATTTTACCTTCCTTCTTCATCCTTCATCTTCAACCGCTTATCCGGGGTCGGGTCGCGGGGCAACAGCTCCAGCAGGGGACCCCAAACTTCCCTTTCCCGGGCCACATTAACCAGCTCTGACTGGGGGATCCCGAGGCGTTCCCAGGCCAGTGTGGAGATATAATCTCTCCATCTAGTCCTGGGTCGTCCCCGGGGTCTCCTCCCAGCTGGTCATGCCTGGAACACCTCCCTAGGGAGGCGCCCAGGAGGCATCCTTACCAGATGCCCGAACCACCTCAACTGGCTCCTTTCAACGCAAAGGAGCAGCGGCTCTACTCTGAGTCCCTCACGGATGACTGAGCTTCTCACCTTATCTCTTAGGGAGACGCCAGCCACCCTCCTGAGAAAACCTATTTCGGCCGCTTGTACTCACGATCTAGTTCTTTCGGTCATGACCCAGCCCTCATGACCATAGGTGAGAGTAGGCACGAAGATTGACCGGTAGATAGAGAGCTTTGCCTTCCGGCTCAACTCTCTCTTCGTCACAACGTTGCGGTACAGCGACTGGAATACCGCCCCCGCTGCTCCGATTCTCCGGCCAATCTCACGTTCCATTGTTCCCTCACTCGTGAACAAGACCCCGAGGTACTTGAAGTCCTTCACTTGGGGTAAAGACTCATTCCCTACCTGGAGTAGACAATCCATCGGTTTCCTGCTGAGAACCATGGCCTCCGATTTAGAGGTGCTGATCCTCATCCCAACTGCTTCACACTCGGCTGCGAACCGATCCAGTGAGCGCTGGAGGTCACAGACCGATGATGCCAGCAGAACCACATCATCTGCAAAAAGCAGTGATGAGATCCTCAGCACACCAATCCACAAACCCTCCTCCCCCCGACTACGCCTCGATATCCTGTCCATGAATATCACGAACAGGACTGGAGACAAGGCGCAACCCTGGCGAAGGCCAACGCCCACCGGAAACGAGTCTGACTTACTGCCGAGAACCCGGACACAGCTCTCGCTTTGGGAGTACAGGGCACAATTTTACCCATGAAAAAAAAAAAAAAAAGCTTTTGTTTTGAAATGCTTGTGTATTGTTTGTGTGCTTCTTCCTGTCACACTTAACGTTGATGTAGATTGACATGAGTGATATTTGAAGTAGCGTCACCTGCTGAGGTGGTGCCAACTTAGTGACTTTGTCGCCATATTTAGCGAGTTTTCAGACCCCTATAGAGACTCTTTGTCAATAAAGCAACGAGCAACAAATCTAGCAGCTATTTCTGTTGTTATTGGAGACTGACGTGAAAGCAAGTATCGTTCTTACTCTTCCCAACGAGCAGCAGGTGCTGCTGTGGGCCCATCCCAAAGCACTCATAGACGGACCAGTACTGGTCCACAGGCGGCCCAGTCCTGGTCCACAGGCGGCCCAGTCCTGGTCCACAGGTAGCAGCCAGCAGCACATCTAAAGACCCCTTGCTGATCAGACGCACAATTAAAATTCTAACTTGATGGTGAATCAGAAGTCAAGTGAAATGGAAACTTACACCACTGTTGTAAAGCAGGAAGTTGATCCAGGTGACTGTTTTCAGGCTTTGACATCGAGGGTCTGCCGACAGCCGTGTGGCCCGGAGGAGAGACCGAGGCTCTGACCAGGATAGAGCGCCATCTGGAGAGAAAAGTCAGTACTCCTGTTTTTAGGCCTCTGCATGGCTGACACTTACCCAGAGAACATACTCATGATGGTTTTAAATGACGGAAACACACTTATTATTACAAGCATCATTGTTTTATCATTACATTAAAAAGTACAGTATTGCACATTTTTTATTCTTGACACAGAGAACTGTTGAATGTTTTAGACCCAGGTGAATAATTTCACTGCAGCTTTTACAGACTGGCTGATATCTGACAGATGATATTCAGAAACGTTTTCTTTTTTTTAGTCGTTCTTTAACGTGTTGATCTATCTTTTTGTAATTGTACCCTCCATCTACCACCTCTCGTCCATCCCTTCCTCCCTGTCCTCCTGTCTGTCTCTCCGTCTGTTTTTTCCAGGCGTGGGTGGCTAATTTCGAGCGTCCCAGAATGAACGCCAACTCGCTGCTGGCCAGCCCGACGGGCCTCAGCCCATACCTGCGCTTCGGCTGCCTCTCCTGTCGCCTTTTCTACTTCAAGCTCACTGACCTCTACCGCAAGGTCAGTGTACAGCTCCTCCGGTGTTTTAATTAAATCAACTCCTGAATTCAAATTATGTACACTTTAGTGACTAAATTTAATATTTAACCCTCTGGGGACTGAGCCATTGTTTTCTATTACTGGGGCCACGACTCTCTCTACAAATTTGAGATCTGCAGGATGGCGGGAAGGACTGTACTGTCTTTCAGAGGCTCTAGCAGGTTCATTTTTAGACCGAGAGTGAAGAAACTGGTATCAAATGAAAGTAGAACCTAAGGAATCCAGTAGTACCTGCCATGCCATAGCACAGTGTCACGAAGGAGGCTAAATTAGGTTCCGAAGTGGGGCTAAATTTTAGCGAGGAAAAATTTTCATGGCCATGTTCAAAGGGGTCCGTTGACCTCTGACCTCCAGATGTGTGGATGTAAATGGGTTCTCTGGGTCCCCACCAGTCTCCCCTTTACAGACATGATCACTTTATGATAGTCCATGCAGTTTTCTGAATACAGTGTCTCCTATTCTCCTTTTCTAAATTTGTGTATTTGAATATTTCCTAAACTTGGGTATCACCATAGAGCTGAGACTCTTGTGGATTTCATTGTAATGAGACCATAGTTTGGTACTACTACTACTACTACTACTACTACTACTACTACCTCTAGGATAATCACAGCCTCTACTACTACTACTACTACTACTACTACTACCACCTCTAGGATAATCACAGCCTCTACTACTACTACTACTACTACTACTACTACCACCTCTAGGCTAATCACAGCCTCTACTACTACTACTACTACTACTACTACTACTACTACTACTACTACCACCTCTAGGATAATCACAGACACATGAGACTTTGCAGCCACAAACTAGAGACCTACTACTACTACTACTACTACTACTACTACTACTACTACTACCACCACCTCTAGGCTAATCACAGCCTCTACTACTACTACTACTACAACATCCTGGTAACTAGAGACCTAGAGCATTCAGAGGATGGATGTCTTTCCTAGCTACACTGACTACTACTACTACTACTACTACTACTACTACATCCTGGTAACTGGAGACCTAGAGCATTCAGAGGATGGATGTCTTTCCTAGCTACACTGACTACTACTACTACTACTACTACAGAGGATGGGGTCTTTCCTAGCTACACTGACTACTACTACTACTACTACTACTACTACTACAGAGGATGGGGTCTTTCCTAGCTACACTGACTACTACTACTACTACTACTACAACATCCTGGTAACTAGAGACCTAGAGCATTCAGAGGATGGATGTCTTTCCTAGCTACACTGACTACTACTACTACTACTACTACAGAGGATGGATGTCTTTCCTAGCTACACTGACTACTACTACTACTACTACTACTACTACTACATCCTGGTAACTAGAGACCTAGAGCATTCAGAGGATGGATGTCTTTCCTAGCTACACTGACTACTACTACTACTACTACTACTACTACTACTACTACAACATCCTGGTAACTAGAGACCTAGAGCATTCAGAGGATGGATGTCTTTCCTAGCTACACTGACTACTACTACTACTACTACTACTACTACTACTACATCCTGGTAACTAGAGACCTAGAGCATTCAGAGGATGAATGTCTTTCCTAGTTACACTGACTACTACTACTACTACTACTACTACTACTACTACTACAGAGGATGGGGTCTTTCCTAGCTACACTGACTACTACTACTACTACTACTACTACTACATCCTGGTAACTAGAGACCTAGAGCATTCAGAGGATGGATGTCTTTCCTAGCTACACTGACTACTACTACTACTACTACTACTACTACTACTACTACTACAGAGGATGGGGTCTTTCCTAGCTACACTGACTACTACTACTACTACTACTACTACTACATCCTGGTAACTAGAGACCTAGAGCATTCAGAGGATGGTGTCTTTCCTAGCTACACTGACTACTACTACTACTACTACTACTACTACTACTGTACTGCTGTTTAGCTAGCAGGTGTGGCATCTTACCAAGGTGGTCTAACTAATTCACAGTAAACACACCGTCTCATCATTCAACATTTACAAGAAGTTCAACTTATACAACCACAGGATTAAATGTCGGGACTTACAGTTCGCTCTGGCAGTGATTGAGTCATTAGTCTCTGAATGTTCTCCTCTGTGTCTCGTGTGATCACTTCCTGTGTCCAGCGTGCACCGCGATCAATCAGCAGTGCACGCTCTCATCACAGAGACACCGCTGGGCCTTTCATACAGCATTCATGTGTAATGATGTTAGTCCTCATTGGAGCCATTTATCATAGTGACTTTTTAAACTCAGATTTTATACATATGGAGTGTCTTTATACCAGTTTTCCTATAATTAAAAAAAATCACTAATCAGTGTATCGCCTTGCTTTCATTATCGCAATATATTGATCATTACCCCTGTATCGTGATGCGTCTCACCAGATTCTCGCCGATACACAGCCCGGATCTTACCACCGTAACCCAGAGTGTTTTTGGCCTCATATTCTCTGCTCTGGCTGCATTTGTTTTCTATCCAGGTGAAAAAGAACAGCTCCCCTCCGCTCTCCCTGTACGGCCAGCTACTGTGGCGGGAGTTCTTCTACACCACGGCGACCAACAACCCACGCTTCGACAAGATGGAGGGGAACCCCATCTGCGTACGCATCCCCTGGGACAAAAACCCCGAAGCACTTGCCAAGTGGGCCGAGGCCAAGACAGGGTTTCCCTGGATAGACGCCATCATGACTCAGCTGAGGCAGGAGGGCTGGATCCATCACCTGGCCAGGCATGCAGTGGCTTGCTTCCTCACCAGGGGGGACCTGTGGATCAGCTGGGAGGAAGGGATGAAGGTGAGGATGCAGGAATGTTCAGTACAGTAACAGTTCAGTAACAACCGAGGATATCGACTAGACCTCATGTAGAATAAGGAGTAATGTCATCCCCTTTTGGCCCATTCAGTCGTCGTGAAAATTCCTCTTTCTAAACAAACACCAGCAGCCCGTTTATATGACGCTGTATCAGGACCATTGTTGGGAAAAATAAATAAAATGATGGAGACAGGACATAACTCAGAATTTACAAGATTAAAGTTTGAAAATGTACCAGATAATTGCTTCAGTTTTCAAGGTTGGCTCAACCTCATCACACCATAGACGCCACCGTTAAACACTGCTGTAACGTGACCCGCAGAGTGCAAAATATATTAGTGTTTTTTTATGTTCATGAAAGCACACAGAAAGAAGATGAAGGAAAATGTGTATATGTATCTTTCAGGGCCTTCGCCTCACTCGGGCCATCCTTACCATAATAACACTGACAGCGACTGGCACTGCCATGGTTGTGCACTCCGTGGCTCACGTTACGCCAAGTCATGATAACGCCAGTCGAGTCTGCATTTTGTTGCACCAAAATAGTGTTATTATGGTGGTTATTATTAAGGATGGCCTCTGAGTATATACACTACTGCTGTACTATATACACTATTTTTCTCTCACAGACTCACGTTGCGGCAGCAGTGTTTAACGGTGGCGAGGTTGATCCAACCTCACAAAAACACAGTTTTGTTCGGTTTTCTTACTCATAAACTTTTGAGTTTTTGTCATAGCAAAATTTCTGACTTTACAATCCCAGAGAGTATTGTTTCCCAGAGTATTACCCCCTCCCCCCGGCTCCAAAATGTATTTGATTTATTTGATTTTTTTACTGACAATGACCCTAAAAGGCCATCATACATTTAGGCCCGGCAGTTTCATTTTTCGATGCCAAATGAATCAAAGACGCGCATCTTTTCCCAAGTTTCATCATGAGTGTAGAAAAGTGTGACCTCCAGTATATCTGTATCAGTAGAGTTTGTGTTATGTCTGCTGAAAGGTCTCTGTGACACTTTGAGAAACCTCTGCATCAGGTGTAACATCTGGAGACTCGGTGGTCTTTGTGTCGCAGGTCTTTGAGGAGTTGCTTCTAGATGCAGACTGGAGCGTGAACGCAGGCAGTTGGATGTGGCTGTCCTGCAGTTCATTTTTCCAGCAGTTTTTCCACTGCTACTGCCCCGTGGGCTTCGGCCGACGCACCGACCCCAACGGGGACTTCATTAGGTGGGTACTTTCCTGGCATCAACCCTTGGTGCCAACTGCTGACCCCCCCCCCAACCACCACCTGGATGGCTTCCTTCCTCCCTCTATCTCTGGACTACACACATACAAGGAAACACAATTTAAACATGCTTATATATGGACAAAGAAACACACACACACACATACACACACATCTGTACACATATACAATATTAATTCAGGTTTAGTGTGACGAAGGAGATGTAGGAATGAATATATGTGACATCGCTCTGAGCAGGTTTCATAGCTGAGGGTTGTTCTGGGGCTGGTTGCACAGAGCACCTTAAGTTTTTTACCTTAAGTATGGCACTTAAGACATTTTACGAGACACGACTGCAGGTTTCCACGTGATGCTGCTGCACCACACGCCGGCTGTGACTCCTCCGTCCTCCGCACGGCTAATACCTTATTAACGTCATGACTCCCTCATACTATTGGGTTTAAATCTAAAATTTTGGCATGTAGGCCCTTTTGGTTTCCGCTTCGACATTGCATCCTCCACCATCATCTTGTCTGTCAGCCTTCTCTGGTCTCTGACACTTTCCCTGTCAGGCGGTAGCGTCCGTTGTCTGACTACGCGTTGATAACACGCAGCTGATACGCCAAACGGTGGAGGCGGTGGCTACGTGATGTAATCGTGTGTGCCTGAACACGGTGCAACAACAACTACCGCAGAAAGACGACTTTGAGCACAAAATTAAGTTATTTGTCCAAAACAAATTGGTGAACAGTGTGGCTAATATAGAAATGCCAAAATACACTGAAGGGGGCCTTTAAGGGGGTCAGTCTTAAAGGGTGTTTTGTGCAACCCATTTTATTTTAAGTAATCCTTAACTTGTCAACTTAAGGTGTTTTGTGCAGCCAACCCCTGTATATTTGTCACAGGGTTTACATGTCAGTAATGTTTCATACCTGGTAAACTCAGCTACTGTAATGACCACAACTAGACAAACACACAGCATCAGAGGTTTAATCTACCAGACAAAGGTGGAGAGAGATGGAGGGATAAAGGGTGACCTCCAGATATCTGGGTAAGTGAATGAAAGAGAAGAAACATTGTTCCCTCTTCTCCTCTTTTTATTTTTGCCTGTCAGTCCATTTTCTTTTCCGTTAAAACTTCAGCACTGTAGTTTTTGGAATCAGGCATGTCCTTTGTACAGTTATAATTTCAGTGTTCATCTTTGCGTGCCTTTTGATTGTCTGTTAATGTCCATTTGGTGATTGTGTACACGTGCGTATCTGTAGGTGGTATATATTAATATATATATATGTATACGTGTTGCCATCAGATGATTTTTACTGCAAAGGCGTAGATTAATTCTTCTGTCTCTCTCTGGATGTTGCTCTGTGTTTGTGTTTTGGCTCATCTGTTTTGGGGGGATTGGGGGAAAAGTTCAGCTATCCCTCTCCCCTTCGTAGATTGTAGCTGATTGCTTTTAAGGTGATTGGCCGTTCTCACGCCCCCACCCAAGAGCAGCCTGGCTGTCAGTCAGGGCTGCCTTGGATGGACGTCGGTGGACGTTTGTTTTTACTCACCTGTGCAACCCTGGGGGACTGGACTTTGCTTGCGCCCCAGCAGCACCCTCTGGGTAGGTTTGTAACTCGGTGGCGTCTCTTTTCGTCAAAAGGGATTTTGACCACTTGGTAGGGAAATGCAAACGCCTTGCCTGTATTCGTTAGGTAGAGGACTATGAAGCATTCCCCAGAGGGTAGTGAGGAGAGGCGTTGGACGAGCACGGTCATTGTCCAGGTGCTGGGCAAAGCCCCTCATCCGATCCTTTGTGAAATGTTCAGTGGTGCTCTGCTTATGTGAATGCAGCCCTGCTGGTTCAGGTGGACCTGGATCAGCTGCGGTGTGTTTCTTAGACACTGGGAAACACACACACACACACACACACACACACACACACACACACAGTTGATTATAACTTGCGTCCAGCTCACACCTGCACAGCTCCAAAGCATAATGCAAACTACGTCACGTGAATGAAAGATGCAGATTTAAGTCGCAGAGTCCCTGAGGTGAAGAAGCATTGTGTCTTAATTAATAATCTTTAACATTATATATAAAATAAGGATTAGGTGCTCGAAATATCAAATCACTCCTAACGGAAAGGTTAACGGTCGCCCTGTTAGGAACATGCCTCACAAACCCGGTGTGTGGTGTAATATTTGAAATGCCAGCGATGACGATGATCTAAGAGGACTGATGGTTTGGCATTCCTTATAGCTACCATCAGTATCTTACTGAGCAAGTTTTATTGTCCTCCACTCTCTCTCTCATACACAGACGCAGCGTTCAGTCTTCGATTGTCTCTGTAATCGTCTTAATCCAAATTTATTTTTTAAAAAGAGACGTAATCATTTCCAGAATTCAGTTTTTTTTTATTTAAATATTCTTTTCTTTTATTTTAAATATTCTTTTCTCCCCCACGCACCTGTATTAACAAGGCAGTCTAACTAAACATCACCACAAATTGGATTTAGATAACCACAATAACACATAATCACATTTTCCCCATGTTTAAAGCATGATAATGTCGTGAAATATGACGACAGACATTGAAAGCTTCATTTGAAAATGTTCGTGGCTTTAAACGTTTCGGACCTATCCACCTATTTCCTGATTTGATACCGTCATGATATTTGGGTGGGGATTCGATATGATTGTGATTCAATATTTTGTTAACTCTTTTTAACACTAGACGACAGGGGAAAAAGTTGAATTATACACTTCTAAGGACTTTTACTTTGGAAAATCTCTAAATTAATCCAATAAAAATGTTTAAGGAATTATTTCCATAGATGGATTCTGTAGATCCAGTTCCCTTTGTTAACACCTTATTTTGAAAAGCAGACGTAGCCCCAGGTGTCTACTTCCTCTAACTTCAGTCGTAGCGTCGGCCCATTGGACCACAGAGACGAGAGCGACGGCCGGCCGGACCGCACGTTACCGCCGTACGATGACGTTTCCCGTCCGTGACGGAGTTAGCGTGCAGCTTTAGCCGTGATGTCTAGCTCTGCTTTTCCAAAGTGTTTCCCTCCTTTACTGGATGTGTAGTGTTTACCAGGCTGGATTTAACATGGAGGGTGGAGGTCGGATCCACGCCCACCCTCCACCCTTTAATACTTTCTGAGGTTTGTTCTGGTTGACGGATACCGAACGGATATGACGTCACGTTACGCAGACTACCACAATAAAAGCAGTAACTTCCTTCTACCTCCACATAGACTCAGATGAAGCAAATATATTGATTCTGGCATCAAAAAAGACAATTAAGGACAAAAAAGCAAAAATATTGAGATTTAGTTTTGTATTGTATGTGAATGCACAGCCTCTCAGTGTCATTCAGCACCACCTACACTCAGCAGAAACACACCACATGCTGGTCTCTGCAGGACCACTTGCTACTGGCAGGTTGTGGATCTTCCTGGAAAAGGGTTGTGGTCCCTTTTTGGTGAAATGAGGGGGCCCCCTAGTGGGCCGGCCCAGAGCGTGGCGCTGTGGTTGTGGGAGGAGACAGTCAGCAGGGGGGTTCGGGCCCACTGACCACTTAAAAGACAACCACCACAGTCTGAGGGACAGGGAGCAGGCATGAGCTATTTTCTCAGTCCACCACTGTCTGATCGTTGGGGGGGGGAGCTGTGAGGTATAATGGAAGACTTCTGTCATCTTCTAGGAACAGTCAGTCTCGTAGATCTTTTTTTCCTGACAGACATGAACTGAGGACGGGAGCTGTTAATATTCAGATATGGGGACGTTTGTTAGCCTCAGGAGAAATCAGTTCAGTGATGTTTAAGAAAGAGAAACAGATTGTGTTGATGGCAGAACTTTTCCACTATACACCTGCTCAGGTCAGGGTTGGGTGGGGTGGGTGGGTAGAGGGCTGTGGGTGGGTGGGGGGGGGGGTCAATCCACTCTCCTTTCTAACCGCGTGTTACAGTAGACGTCTCCTAGCATCATCAACCCGATCGGCAGTGATCTCTCTAGCGGCGGGGCGGTCTCTGTAGCACCCGGAGCGCCGTCCGTCGTGAGTGTGCGCTGGTCCACGAGGCCATGCCGCACTGAGCCGCTTCCCACAGTTCCACTCACCCCCCTCCCCTCCTCTGTCCTGCCTGTCTCCCCTCCTTGGACTCGGTAAGGTCGGACCAAGAGCAGTAGGTAGGTGGCCTCTCTTTGTCACATGGAGCGAATCCACGGCAGCGTGAGGGAATAAAACCAGTCTGGATGGTACTGTGAGATGTTGACTTCTCTATCTTGTTGTGTTTTTATTGACTTGGAGGATTTTTGTCTGCGGCGTTGCTGCTATCACACCAACTTCACAGAAAATGTTGTTGTGGGACCACAGCCCCTCGTTTTTCTTCCACGTCGTGAACTGTAGTCCTCATTGTGCACTGTGATGGTAACCTTCTCCAGTGCCACAATCTCCATAAGTCCATACAAGAGTTTCAGGCTTGTGGATGAACTTTGTACTTTGTATACTCCCATGTACTGTAGCCATACTGTGCAGTGTTGTGGTTGTTTGTAGATTTCATTTTGTAGCAGCTATTTTCCATAATACCTGTAAGCATGAAGTGCTGAAGACCAGCATGCTCTTGACGTAGACTGTTAAACTAAAATCATATAACATGATGAAAACACTTTAAAAGCATCTTATCAGATACATGCATGATTATTGATGAAATTGTTTAAAAAAAACTGCGTTCTAATGTATATTCATACATAACAATGAAGATATTGTACATATGTTTTTCCTAAGCTCTAAGAGAATACATTTTGCATCCCTGCGTTACTCCTGCCCCGATTTCCTCTGTAACCGTCCACGTCAGGTTGACAAAAGCCTGCAAATCTAATGTCTCCCTGTGCTTCCAGACGTTACTTACCTGTCCTCCGAGGTTTCCCTGCTAAGTTTATCTACGACCCTTGGAACGCTCCGGAGTCCGTGCAGGCAGCCGCCAAGTGCGTAATCGGCGTCCATTACCCGAAGCCCATGGTGCACCACGCAGAGGCAAGCCGGCTCAACATCGAGAGGATGAAGCAGATCTACCAGCAACTTAGCCGATACAGGGGACTGGGTGAGAGATCAATACATTAACCCTCTGAGACCCACAATAGACCAGTTTTAGTGCTTTAGGGGGAGATAGCAGGTCAACAGTAGATGTCTCATATTAGTGGTGAACATCATCTGAAAGCTGGAAACCTGGAGATTAATCTGAGATGCTGCTCAGCTCTGAGGGTCCAGTTATTGTAATCATTAATCTGAAATAAACATTAATCCCTCCACAGTATCACATTAAGCCATCCATCCTCTGAATACTCTAGGTCTCTAGTTACCAGGATGTAGTAGTACTCGTAGTAGTAGTAGTAGTAGTAGTAGTAGTAGTAGGTCTCTAGTTTGTGGCTGTAAAGTCTCAGGAGGCTGTGAGTATCTAGAGGTAGTAGTAGTAGTAGTAGTAGTAGTAGTATCCTCGAGGTCACCACAGGTCATTTTATACAGTGATCAATGAAATGGCTCCTATGGGGACTAACATCATCACACATGGATCCAGGTGGACTCATTGATCCACCAGAGTCTCAGCTTTACACTGAGACCCAGTTTATGGGGTTCAGGACTGTTTAGGGACCCAGTATGCAGAAATACTCAGATACACCATTTAGAAGAGGAGACAATAACACAGTTATACTGACTGGGACTATCATAAAGGGGAGACTGGTGGGGACCCAGAAAACCCATTTTCATTCACGTATCAGGAGGTCAAAGGTCAACGGACCCCTTTGAAAATGGACGTGACATTTTGGAGCGTTATTTAGCCCCTGACTGTTTTTTTACCACCCAACAAGGTGGTATGAATCCACCAATGGATTCCTCAGATTTTCTAGTTTCATATGATAGAGTATCTGGAGCTTCACTCTAGCTCTAAAACTGAACCTACTAGAGCCTCTAAAAGTCAGTAAAGTCAGTCAGGATCACAGTCTCAGAGTTAAATGGTCCATTTGTGTCCTTCAGGCCTGCTGGCATCAGTGCCGTCCACTAATGGGAATGGGAACGGAGGAATGATGGCGTACTCACCCGGAGAGCAGCAGCCAGGGACCAACAATAGCTCACATTGTAAGTCTGTTTTTTAATAATACAGTTTCTTTACCGTCAAAGAGATGTTGTGGTAAATCTAGCCACGGCAGTCAGTCACACGTTCTTCTTTTTTCAGTGCCTGGAGTGTCGGGGGGCTCCGTTGTGACGGGTAACGGCAGTGGGAGCATCCTCCTCAACTTTCACAATGAAGACCACGCCGAGCCCAGCAGCAGACCGCAACAGCGACTACAACCGCACCCGCAACAACAGCAACAACAGCAACAACAGCAACAACAGCAACAACAGCAACAACAGCAACAACAGCAACAACAGCCACATCAGCCACATCAGCCACATCAGCCACATCAGCAACAGCATGGTAGGGCATCACCTCACTGTGTTAGCATATTTAGAGATTTACACTTCGTCTGTGTTTTGTGCATATCACCACAGTTCTAAACAAACATATTAGATTGTATTGGGCAGATTGACTCAGAGGCTAAAATGACTTTAATCACTGTTTCGCTGTGTAATATTCACATTCTGTGTGAAAGTATTTGTGACAAGAACAACAGTTCGAAAAAATATGTGGCCGTGCAAAGTAATCAGACAGAAAAAGTGCTTTAAAGGAAGAAATCAGGTGATGTAGTATAAATGGTGTCATGTAGAGAGGAGGTCGGGCTGATGGTCCGAAAGTCAACATTAACTTTTATTTCTACATGCAAATTAACTTACGTGAGGCACTTTACCTACGTTTATATCACACATACTTATTTTATCCCAAACGACAGTCTTTTGTGAGACCTAAACAAGTAGTTTTGTTGCCTAAACTTGTGTTAAAGTGTGTTTGAATGTGTGGGACGCTCAGAGGTCCTGATCAGGCGTCTGTAAGTGACGAGTTGGGAGAGAACATGTTGGACATAATGATCCAAACTTAACTTAACTCACCAGCTTTTCCTGACTGGGAATCCGGCCCAAAGTTGTAGCTCCATTACTGGATCATTACTTCAGTAGCGTGGGATAATCTGTGTATTGGCAAGAGTGTGGTGATACGACAGGTACCATGATACAGAGACTACGATTCAGCATATTGCATATTGCTGTAAGCAAGGTGATAAATTGTGTAAAATTGACGTTTATGTTGCAGTGGACAAGACAAGTGGCTGAAGATAGATTACAAGCACTGCTATTTAACTTATCTTTACATGTAAACTATTCATTAAAATCAATAGTTTTTTTGAGATTCAATGTAGTATCACCAAACAATATCGCAATACTGAAGCGTATAAATATTTTCATACATATCTAGAATAATGAAAGAATAATGAAATACTGCAGCTTGTAGTTAAATATGTGTCTCTAGTTTTAACGCCCACACCGGCCGGTGACGGCTCTCGTTTCACTCGGGCAACCTGAGGTGTCCTTTTAATGGCCTTTCTGCTAACGCTGACACATCTGAGACATCCGCTTTGAATGAGCCATATTCAGTACATGCTGTTTGTCATATATATGTGATACCTGACCTGAAAGTGTGTATTTGATGCGTCTGCTGCAGGATTCCCCTCAGTGCCAGACGCCAGCCAGACCATCACCAGCGGCCGACTCTACCACGAGTTTGCTGTGCCTCAACACCCAGGTAGGAAACGGGATCAACCTGCTGCTCCTGGACGCTCAGGTCTCGCATCTGAGAGAAGTGAGATGTACTTTGTCTGGTGTGTATGAATGCTGCCACAAGAGGGTGATGTCACCAACATCAGCTTTCTCCCAATAGAGGCAGATTTGCCAAACTAGACCTCACATTTCCTGGACTCAGTAGTCACACATCCGCCTGGTGGAGAGTTTCTGCTAATGGTAACGTCTCTTCATTCAGGACTCCTCCTGCACAGCAGAGGCAGTATCACAGGAAAACGGGAGCACGAATCAGAGCGAGAGGGGTCGGGAGAGAAAGACCTGGCGTCCTGCTCCGTGCACAAGATGCAGAGGCAGAGTGCAGAGGTCAGGCTGCTGCTCATTGTTGGCCCCAGTGTCTTCTGTGCTGCTATAAAGGCATTATACTGAAAATACAATGTGCCTCTATGTTTTATGTTCTGTTCGAGGGCGGAAGGCTTTTGTGTATTATTATATGTATATATTATTATATTATATTTGTATAACAGAACTCAACGTATTGTTGAATACGTTGAGTTCATATATGTACACACAGTGTACTAGTTGTTTTTACTGGCCATGTTTGTGATTGTGGATAGTCTATTTTTGTCCTCAGCCCCAGGTTCCCATAGCATGGACTCAAATTAAAGGTTAAGACACTATCAATAAGACTTTTGTAGACAGTCTCTCAGATGTTCTTGCTTGTATCATATGAATCTAATTTCCTGATCAGATAAATGCTTGGGGTGGGACAGTTCATAAAATTCACAGTTCAGTCCATATCACGGTTTGGGGTCATGGTTTTTGGTTCGGTTCGGTACAGCCGTAAACGGTATTTATGGTACAGGAAGGAGGCCAAGAGAGAGAAAGAGGCCAAGAGACGGCATATTACAGCGCTGCTCCAGGACCTGAATCACATGCTGAAGTCCAGCATCCTCCAGGACTGGATCAGGCTGCATCAGGCTGCAGGTCTCTGGCTGTAAACCTCCCGATGCTTTAGTTGAGTAGCTGCTCTGAGTCTGCATGTAGAGGCTGTTTAATGCTGCTGGGAGAAGGAGTCGCTCTTTCCTCCCCGACTCTCTGCTCCTATCAGCGGACACACCGGAGTGATGTCTCCGTAACGATTCACCATATTGGACATATTACCGCTAGCGTTAGCCACACCTGTTGCTCGGCGCTGACACACCGTTGACGTTTTATCCTCCACTTTTTTCCCGTCGCCGTCATACGTAACACCGACTCCGTAACGCTCCCACACAGCAGAGAGAAACGCCGCCGGTGGATCCTCTACCTGAACTTTATCGTGTCCTCTCTCCATTTCCTCAACCAATCACAGCCGGATTCTGCTCTTCATCAACGTCTCGGCCAATGAGAGTCTGAGAAGGAAGGAGGCGGGGTCACGCCTCGTCAACGCCTCGAATCTTTGGAGGTTCAACACCTGCAGTAAAATCTGGTCCGCCTTCGCTGAAACTGAGCCAATCACAGCGCACGACCTCAGCTTCAGTTACACTGTGCATGTTCTACCTCATGTTCCTGTCCACCGTGTCCCAGCCTCTTTCCACAGGCCTCGATTTCTAGTGAGACAATAAACGGGATGAAAAAATACACAATCGGCCTCATAATCTATTTCAGATGAACCGAACGGTACATACGACCCCAACCGTTCCCATCCCTAATAAATGCACAGCATTGCTTTTTTAAAAATGTACAGTCAAAAAGTGTGCAGGTTTTCTCTGGGTAAAATACTGTGTTTTCCTGATCTTCCCTGCAGACGACCTAGAGCAGGCGGCGGTGAGAGTCTGGATCCACAGTCACCATCTGGCCGGCCGAGAGAGGAAATCCCAACGTCGCCTCAAACACATGCAGATACAACTGCCTCCTCTTCAACACACCTAAAACTGCTCTCTGTCGTACAGTCAGAAATCCCCCGAGGTGTAAACACAAAGGTGAAAATGTGGTTTGACAGAATCTCTAGAAGGGCTTTAACATCATCAGAGTACGCTGACCTCTGACCTTTACAGCTGCGTATAGACCAGACAGGGTGACAAACTCAGAGGAATGTGCAAAGAAACTAAACACCTCAAAAACTTACAGCTTCACAAATTATTTATAAAAAATAAATAAAAATAAAAAAACTACATTATTGTCTTAAAACTGCTGCCACCAGCCAGTAAATACTGTGTGAACTCTGAAGCAGCTGTAAATGTAATTTATGGATATTTAATTTTCTTAAACCTACAAATCCATTAATCACCTTCTCTGCTCATTCATACATGGATATAAAACCAAGCTAATTATGTCAGTTTACAGAGGGTACTTTAACTTCAGCGTTGTAGTATGTACAGTACATCCTAATGTACTACATCCCACCAGGAAAACACCGTCTCATCATATGCAGGAATGTCCTAAAAAAAATAATGTGTCCGCTGATACAGAAATAATCCGTCTCAATCATCACGATCGCTAGCAGTGTGTGGCGGTGTCTGGATTTAACCTTTTCTTATTATTTTTCTGTGTTCGAGACGTTCATGGGCGTCTGCGTAGAGCCTTTCAACCCCCCAGACAGTAAGCAGTGACTGAGGATACCCAGCCCGAGCCCAGCGGGACCTGGCTCGGCGTTCCTGCCAGAGTGCTTGAAGTTCTCCTGAGTGAAAATAGGGATGTTAACGGTTACCTGTTAAACTATTAACCAACATCAACACTTTTAACCAATTAACACTATCGGTTAAATGGTTAAAAGAAAAATAAGAAAATTATTATAAAGCTGAGCAAAACCCAGAGGAGCGGCTCCTCACTTAAAGGACAATAGCTGGTCCACCTTAACAGCCCACCTTAAGAGAGTCAGAGCCAGAGCTGCAGTCACAGGAAGTTGGCTCTGGTTTTCCAGCTGAGGAGTTGTAGCTTGTAGCCTCGTAGCATTTATTCACCGACAAACTGACCACACACTGTCTGCTACAGCTACGTTCACAGCTATAACGCCACCAACACACAGTCTATCGGAAGTTCACTAACATTACGCCGCTCTGACACACAGCGGACAACCTCCATCCATCCATCTGCAACCGCTTATCCCGTTAGGGGTCTCTGGGGGCTGAAACCGATCCCAGCTGGCACTGGGCGAAGGAGGGTTCACCTGGACAGGTCTCCAGTCCATCACAGGACACAGAGACAGACAACTATTCACACTCACCTTCACACCTACGGGACATTTAGACTCATCAGTTAACCTCAACTGCTTGTCTTTGGACTGCTTGTCTTTGGACTGCATGTCTTTGGACTGCATGTCTTTGGACTGCTTGTCTTTGGACTGCTTGTCTTTGGACTGCATGTCTTTGGACTGCTTGTCTTTGGACTGCTTGTCTTTGGACTGCATGTCTTTGGACTGCTTGTCTTTGGACTGCTTGTCTTTGGACTGCTTGTCTTTGGACTGGAACAACAAGGAAAGTGTCTGCATGTGTCCGACACTACAAACAGCATCATGGCTGCTACAGTAACTCTCCCCAATGGGTGAACTGGGACTCGGTAGCTGGCGCACCGCTACGTGTTGTTGGTTAACGGTTAATAATTATTTAACGAGGGTCGGTTAGCAGTTAAAAAAAATAAAAATTTGCATTCCTAGTTATATTAAATCAAAATGATGGACCTTCTTATATTCCAACAGAGCTCCAAATTTACAAGCAGTCCAATTAATGCGCTTTAGTGCTCGGAGTGACCATTACAAATGCACCCAGGTAACACAAACTCAGTGCTTCAGCTCACGTTAACTGTGTCGGGCTTGAGTCGGTTCAGACTTACAAAGCAGAATGCCGGTCGGGTTCGGGTCAGGCTCAGTTATTACTCTCTTTGACTTTGGTCGGGATCGGACCCAAATGTGCAGCCCGTTTAGGTCGTAAAAAGCAGCCGCTTTACCACACCCCTCGACGTCTGATACCGAGGCTCAAGTCCCCCTGAACGTCACCGCTGGGACACAATCAGAAAATAACGTTTTATTTCTCTGGTCCGCTGTGTTGTTCTCATTAATGCCGCTTCCTCTCTTCAGTCACTCTATAGCTCGCTCGTTGAGCCAAGGAGGTGTAGCCAACATCGAATGCTGTGTGTTTACAGCCGACAACTGCACCATGCTACACCTTTAATGTTTCTGTATCATATCATACCTTTAATGTTTCTGTTTCTCGTGTTGTCGAGATGAAACGCTTGTAAATATGCTAATTTGATTTTCAACAAAAATTGTTTTTTCCCAGTGGCCATTCAAAAATGAAGGACGGTGTTTTAGTCACCTTTAAACTGTACCTGGGCCAAATGATGAAGAGCACACAGTGACAGCCTGGAGGATCCCTTCAGGGACGTCGGTGAGAATATTCGTCATTTAAAAACTTAGTAATTTTTCAGCTTCTGTCTCTCCAGTTTATGGTCCATGAGTCCACGAATGAGCATGAAATCCTTCTTAACACCAATACAGCTATTCGCAGTGGATTCCTGGGAGCATCTACCGCTGCCCGGTTCACAGATGTGATCACTTGATTTGTATCGGCAGCTAAAAGCAGTGATTCAGATCATTTTTCTGGACAGTATTTGTAATAATGAGTACCAAACCATCAGACCGGCTTCTGCTGTTGGTCTAAACAAACACGTTTACAGTGTGTCGCTGTAGATTAGTTAGGTGACATTTCGTTGTGTCGCTCTGGCTGTAAACCTGCCTTTAGAATGTGGCATTATGGGTAAGAGTCGTTGTATAGCTTTCTTAGTCGCTCTTTGTGGGAAGTGCCATGGCGTGATGTCTGTGAGCTCATCAGAGGAGCATTTTCAGCTGAACACCGTCGAGTATCACTGTTTCTCTTCGTCAGTTTTCAGATGTTTCCATTGATGTCAGTGAAACATGAGCGGCTCTGCTCTGTAGGCTTCGTGTCAATTACAGGGTTTTATCACTTGATCAGTTTCGGTTGTTGCTTCCTCAGCTGGCATTGTTTCCCACATTATTAATATTTATCATGTACAGGTCGTCTTTATGGTTTCACAATGTTTTGTTATAGAATAATTTTATTTTTTAACGTTGCTGCTCAGGCTGAGTCTCATCAGATTCTTCTACAATAAGTTTGATTGGACTTCGCCCTTCAGATGTCAGTCACATTTTCACCTCTCTGTTCGGCCCCACTGCAAATCTTCATCGTTTCTAAACGATTCTGCCGACTTCGGACTATTTCTGAGGCAGATCTGTGCTGTTTGAAACTTTTCCTTTTTTAGCTGTGTGCCACATTCAACAACAACAAAAACAGGAGGAAGCTTCTGTCGAGGACAGAGACAGTTGGGTGTTAACTTTTCTCAAAGGTGTCTCGTTTTTTTCTAAGATTTCTTATGAAAACCAAAAATTTGCTCAACAAAAAGGAAGGAAAAAAATAAATTGAGTCGACTCAATAAAAGATGATGCAGTGAAACCGACATTCCTCAGAAACAAGTATACCCTCCCGATGAAGGATTTCTACTCCTTCAACTATATATACAGTATGTGTGTTATTCTGACATTTTGCAGCTCTGATATATTTGAAACTGAAAATAACTGCCGCAGTTTGACCACAATCTGATTAATAGTCAATATGAGAAGAGCTGCAAGATGTCTGTGTATGGGAGGATTGTGTAACAGCATTGGAAAGATGAAGATGGTGTTTTATTTAGGTCCCATCCGCCCTCCACTACCACCTTAACTCCTGGTGAGCTGAACCAGAGAATGTAAGATTCGCCTGTAAAATACACTCAGCAGCTTCTCCAGCTGATATTAATATACCCAACCTACACACACACACACACACACACACACACTCACTGAACAAGTTTTACACAAAAATACACTGTAAATTCTGTAAATTCAATGTCCACACGCTGCATGCTTGCAGTCTTTTCAAAATAGACTTATGTCTTCACAGGAAACTACTTGGTTAGGTTTAGGAAAAGATCAGCTAAAACCACCATGGGCTAAAATAGCTAACTTCTACACGGAAGTTGCATGTCAGAAAACCAATGTTGACGTCTGGTTTCATAGGTGACATGAACAGCAGTCTCCCCAGGTCTTCTGGCCACCCGTCCACCCTGACCTCCTCCCGTTTGTCGCTCTTTATACTTCCTGGTCCACGACTACCTGGATTAAATAGACATTGATTTTGTGGGATATACACTAATGACAGTGCGTCACTTCTCGTAGGTTTAGCTGAGGACAGCTACCATTTAGAAAACATCATTAATCTGTTCTACTTTGCTGCATTTAAATTATATGAAGCTGCACAGCACTTCCTGTTGATGTTTCACATTAAAAGCTCTCAGAGAAGGTTGGCCTTGCAACCTGGAGCCTTTTGAAGACGTTTGTGTAAACGGTGAACAGCTGCGACTGTAAATTGTCAAGACAAAGTGGAGTAGAGCAGAAACCAGGAAGTTAGAAATCAGGTGATAACGGCAGTACAACGTACAAATGTACACACTCACACATTTATCATGAATTACGTTCCAGCACACTTTACCTTTGACTGGCACAGATCACTCCAATGCTGACACACCGGAGAAGTCATCGGTGACCCATCTAGGGCTGGGTATCGGTACTGTAAACCTCCAGTCAAACTCCTCAGCCAATCACTGCAAGCATTCTTCAGTTTAATGGGACGTGATTGGCCCACCACAGCTACAGCTAGCAGCTACAACCCAAACAGTCTGCGGTGTGTTGACGTCAAACTCGGCCTGTTGATCCTAAGTAGAGCGATAGTGCGCTGACGCCTGTGGTGTCTGAGAGAAGTAAAAGTGGTGATGGAGGCGTTTTACGCAGCTGAACACCTCCATTCATGTGATGGGTACTGAATGAAGTAGAAAAACAGGTATTAAATGAAGTACTCTACTGGTACCGGTTCAGTACCCAGCCCTCGTCCCATCTAGGGTCTGAAATGAACTTTTCCACTTCCTGCCACAGTGAGAGGAAAGTTTTTTTTTTTTTTTATCTACCACTCAAATATTTTATCTGTCACTTCTGAAATCTCTGCGCGAAATGAAGGAAAATCATGTTCGATCTGATATCATTCAATGTTTGATATGTTTTACACTAAACCTTTATATACATGATAAATTCCAGACGTGCTCCCTGTTTTCAGGGAGAGGTGCTTCAATGCACAGCACTGTACTGTCATCTGTAGTGGCTAGACACAGAAAAACACTGTTCAGATGATCAGGAAATAAATGACTAAAATGTTAAATATGTAACCTGTGTAACTTCCTAACACTACCTCTACACAGCTTCTGATATTTAAATATTTGTGTAGAGCTAGTGTTGGGAAGTTAAACAGGTTTTAATTCCCTCTGTAACATCTATTAGACAGCTTCCTCCCATTAGTGATCTCTCTACCTGCCAAAGAACCGGAGGCCTGATAACTTTATCCGCCACTGCCAACAATTTACCTGCATTTTGAAAGTGTTGATTTCAGACCCTGGTCCCGTCACATGCTGTTTCAGTCTGGTGTAATCCTCATTTCAATAGTTTCATTCTAAATGCTGAAATTAAACTCAGGTTTCTAGTTTGGCTTCTGACGTAAAATCACTGCGGCACATAAAGTGACACACCGAAGACGGTAAAAGAAATGAAGGCTCTCCAGTGATGCTAAACCACCATCACACTCTCAGCAGACACCAGAGACAAGGCAGCAGCAGGCTTAATGTTCCCTCAGTGAGCTGAGTCCAGTTGCCTGTAGATTGGGGCGGTGGATGGACGATGGTGGATGGACGATGGTGGATGGACGATGGTGGATGGACGGTGGCGGCTCGCCGGCGCTCTCCTCGATGAGTCGTGTCCGTGTACAGTGCTCGATATTTGTTCGTCTGTGATCATACTGCCCTCGGCTGCAGGAGTATCGTGGAGGAAGGGGGGAGATACGAGTATTGTAGTGTTTCTGTATTATAATTCTGTATGTTCTCAAGAGGATTCGTTAGCTTTTTTGTAGCTTTTATCACTATGAAGACAAAGTTGAACCAAGTTTTTATTGTTTTGTTTGTTTTGTTCTGTCTTCTGTGACATGACGGTGAGAACGATGCCATCCGCTCTGTAATATTACGCTCTTCTGTCTCCTTGTGTTGTGAAAGGCTTTTCTCGACAGGAAATTAAAATTGCTACAACTTGACACCCTTCTTGTCTTTTTCATTAAGGGCAGAGCAGGTCGTCCACCAAGCAAAAGGTCGGTGGTTCGATCCCCGGCTGCTCCGGTCGCATGTCGATGTGTCCTTGAGAAAGACACTTAACTCCAAACTGCTTCTAAGAGCAAAGATCGGTGTGTGAATGAGTTTACATTGGATCCGATGAGCAAAGCTGTATGAATGCTGACATCTAGTGTAAAGTGCTTTAGAAAAGCACTATGTACGTAAAAGCAAGTCCTTTTACCATTAACATGGATGTATAACGAGAACTGGGTCCAGCGTTGGAGGCGGGTCTCTGTTCAGTCCTGTGATAGGTTCTCAGTGGACCACCAACTAAAGACTGGGAAAGTACCCGGATCGTTCGTCGCTCTTCCTCATCCAGTCCGCTCTGTACACTATACAGTATGTACTGTATACTGCTGTATACTACCTCAGTAGTTAGAGGTGGTTTTGAATACAGACACTCCAAATGACCTGCACTACTCTGACTCTAGAGAGGGAGGTTGGTGTTTTCACACGGCCACCATCGTTCTACGACACGGTTGGTTCACACAAGTGTAAATTGTCTGCAACCTCACCACTACATGCCGCCAGATCTTACATACATACATACCTTTAACATTTTCTTTCCAAGGCTGGAAGTGTTTTCTTTCAGCAAACAGGTTGCAGGTATCGTGTGTCTTTATCAAGCACACACACACACACACACACACACACACACAGTCCCTCTATACTAAGTAAAGACCCTTATTGACAATGTCCAGCCCTTTACCTTAACCTAAACCCAATTCTAACCTAATGTTTACCTTCAGTCCTTTTTAAGTCATGAGAACCAGCCAAAATGTCCTCTCAGTGCAGGAATGTCCTCACTACAATGGTTGAAAAGCTGAAATAGGTCCTCACAAAGATAGCAATACAAACACACACACACGGGAAAACATTGACACCGCTGCCACCAAAACATGAGCGTAACCACAAGAGATGTTTCTGTTTGAGTCAACACATGCAAAGCACGTTGCAGCTTGAACCAGCGAGGCTGCAATTACAAACACAGCTACGTCATCGTTTACCTTCACGTTAAGCTTTTTTAAGCCTGATGATGCAGCATTTAGTTATTTCATTAGTATGAACACGGTGAGTCATGGAGGGTCAGCTGAGCACGTGCAGTAGAGCACATCTCACCTTGAAAATCCTGAATCATCACCTGTTCTGATGATGCCACATCAAACTGGCAACGCAAACAGATACATCAAGTATATGTATATTAAATATAAATATTTGTGTGATAATATTAGCTATATCTGAATTTATTGAAATGATGATAATACAGCATTTATAAAAACAAAATAATCTAATATTGCAATTGTTAACCAAGACATGGCATCAGTTTGTTTGCAATATTAGACAGCGTTTTAATGTGTCGTACATTTCATGTTTGAAACATGATGTCATTACTTGACGTTACTCCTCAAACGTTTGAATATAAAACATCTCCCTGAAATCGGTTGAGAGATGTAGGAGTTTTAATGCTTTTTGTCCATAAAAACAGCAGCTCCTCCGGTCCAGTAGTGCGCCCATGTTGACATACGATCCAGGAGTCGGTGTCCACTCCTGAACAAAATCTTAAGACCGGGAGAAAAATTACAAGAATTCACATTTCAGACTGGAGGATCGTAACCAGGTTGTCAGCAGAGCTTCAAAATGCAAAACGATGAAACAGGAGCAAGAGACAAAAAACAGAGCAGGCAATTTATTGAAAACTGTATTTAAACTCACAGGCTGTTCATCAGCTGACCAACAGTTTAAGACCACAGCCTCAAAAAGTCAAATCTGCAAAAATCTATCGTTCATGTTCTTTTCATTCAAGCATTCACACTGTCATGACCTCCTGATGTCAAAGGCTTAAAGGCTTTCTGTGTTTGAACGTGGCCGGATGGTTGAGCTACACAAGCGAGGCCTCTCAGCGCTCCATCGCTGCGGAGCTTCGACGGTCATTTTAATTTTATTTAAAGATCCTGAGGGTTATGGGACAGAAAGTCAAGTGGTAGACCCAAAAAACTCTCACCTGCTCTGAGCCGGAGGATCCGACGGGCTGGCTGTGAAGACTCAGGCTGACCCTCGACCCAAATTAAGGCCGTTGCTGATTCGGACTGCAGCCCAGCGTCCTCCAAGGCCGCGTCTCCTCCCACGACACAAACTGGCCCGTTTGGACTTTGGGAGGCAGCACCGAACATGGGACACTGACAGGAGGAAGACATGTAGCCTGGACGGTGCTGAAGGCTTCCAGCGTTACTGGAACGACCAGGAGATCCTCTGGAGATGTTTTCAGTGGAGGAGGCTCCGTCATGATCCGGCTGCTTTTCCTTCGGCAGACCGACGGAGCTTTAGGTTGTTCAGGGCGTCCGACGGCAGCTGGCTGTGTGGAGACGATGCAGCAGGCGTCCTCTGACCGAGGACCTGGTCTGACCGAGGACCTGGTCTGACCGAGGACCTGGTCTGACCGAGGACCTGGTCTGGCGCTCTGGTAATGACCGGATCTTAACGGGACAACGCTGCAGTTCACAACGCCGCCTGACGAAGGACTTGGACTGTCCTGCCTGGTCCCCTGATCTAGATCCCACTGAGAAGGTTTGAGGATGGATGTCAAGGGAAGAACTCCACACCAGCCTCCTGAAACACTCCCATCAAACACGCCTCAACCATGTTTGATCAACAGCAACAGTGGGGCAGCTCACTACTGAGTCCTTTTTAGACACTTTTAGTGCTGTTTGGGTTTTTTAGGACTATGGTGTTAAACTGTTGACCAGCTGATCAACAGCCTGTGTGAGTTTAAATGTAGTCATCAATAAATTGTCTACTGTATTTGTTGTCTCTTGTTCCTGTTTCATCGTTTTTCATTTTGAAGCTCTACTTAAAACCTGGTTACGATCCTCCAGTGTGAAATGTGAATTCTTGTAATTTTTCCCCCGGTCTTAAGATTTTGTTCAGGAGTGTATTTATGTCTATGAGCGCCACCCTTTGCAGAATGCTAGATAGAAACACTGGTGTTCTTTTGCCATGATTTCAAACTAAAAGGTAGCATCAGAGCAGCAGGAACGCTGTGGCATGTAGCGCTGCCAACTAGCTTCATGAACAAAATAGTTATTTTTTAGTGTGTGGAGAGATAAAGTATATATGCACACTCGTGCACATATTGAAGGATGTGCACTGATGCTTTGCATTTCACACATTTCTGGAGGGTCAAAGTATTAATAACTGAATCAAGGCAAAGGTGGGACAGTAATCTAAATATGTGTTGTGACATTAAGTATACTGTATATGTTGTATAATTTATGGTTGAAAACAAGCTTTTTTTTTTTACAGTTAAACTGTGCCAGTTTTTTGCCAGTGTGCTGACATTCAGTATCTTTCCATCTATTTCTGGTGGTTACACTCAGCTCTTCAAGGCCAAGCCGGGCAGATTCAGACAGGCTCAAAAAGGGAGATAGAAGGCATTGAGTAGACGTACGTTACTTCAGTCTGTGATGACTCCATTATGCTGGAACCAAGAAAGTGGCATGAAAGTCTGATTACTCATAACTAAAACTAAATTTTGCAACTTAGGAAAGTTACCACAATAATTCTCAGTCTCAGTGATTACAGAGTGATTTTAGGTCACATTTGCAGCAGTTTCTACAAATGCATTTCGGTTGAAGCCCATCCAGCTGAGAAATTTGAGAATGCGTTCCTGTTTCAATATCAGTCCTGGTCACGAATCAATGCTCATCAATGGGGAGCGATATGTTAATGTTAACGCTTGATTGATTTACAGCGTTGGTCCATTGTTGAGGGTTTTTTATGCTCCCAGTTTGGAGGCGCAAACAGGAGTACAGAAGCTCAGCGATGTACTGCTGTGGACGCCACGTTAGTTCAGATCTGAAAGAAAGAAAGAAAGATATTCCTTTATTAGTCCACAGTGGGGAAATTCAGTTTTACACTCTGTTGTTCACACAGTACATAAACATGCATCAATGGAGAGATGTCAGAGTGAGGGGGCTGCTCCTGACAAGCGCCCAGAGCAGTTGGGGGTTTGGTGCCTTGCTCAGGGGCACCTCGGCAGTGCCCAAGAGGTAAACTGGCACCTCTTCAGCAACCAGTTGGTCTTGGTCCATGGGGGACTTGAACCCGTGACGTTCGCGTCCTAACCCAAGTCCTTACAGACTGAGCTACTGCCGCCCCCAATAGTCCCACAATAACACAAACTCACGAAGCGATTGATGCAGCGTTAGAGCAGCAACTCCTGCGATCTGAGAGGGAAAATTACTGTTTCTGTGAATGTAGTCTGGTGGCTTTGAAAACCGTAACGAAACAGCTTCAGTTCCCCGTTAAAAAGGGCCGTCTGATGGAGAAAATATTCTAAATATAGCGTACACTTAAACTGATATGGATTTTTTTTTTTTAGCTGCTTTACCTCCAAAACAACCCTCAATTATTGACTAGTGCTAGCGGTCACATTATTCATAACATTATTGATTAGTTTCCTTTGGATTACCTACGTCCGATCTGTCATACATAGAACCGGTCTGTTATACATAGAACCGGTCTGTTATACAGAGAACTGGTCTGTTATACATAGAACTGGTCTGTTATACATAGAACCGGTCTGTTATACATAGAACTGGTCTGTTATACATAGAACTGGTCTGTTATACATAGAACCGGTCTGTTATACATAGAACTGGTCTGTGATACATAGAACTGGTCTGTTATACATAGAACTGGTCTGTTATACATAGAACTGGTCTGTTATACATAGAACCGGTCTGTTATACATAGAACCGGTCTGTTATACATAGAACCGGTCTGTTATACATAGAACTGGTCTGTTATACATAGAACTGGTCTGTTATACATAGAACTGGTCTGTTATACATAGAACTGGTCTGTTATACATAGAACGGTCTGTTATACATAGAACTGGTCTGTTATACATAGAACTGGTCTGTGATACATAGAACTGGTCTGTTATACATAGAACTGGTCTGTTATACATAGAACTGGTCTGTTATACATAGAACTGGTCTGTTATACATAGAACTGGTCTGTGATACATAGAACTGGTCTGTTATACATAGAACTGGTCTGTTATACATAGGACTGGTCTGTTATACATAGAACTGGTCTGTGATACATAGAACTGGTCTGTTATACATAGAACTGGTCTGTTATACATAGAACTGGTCTGTGATACATAGAACTGGTCTGTTATACATAGAACTGGTCTGTTATACATAGAACCAGTCTGTTATACATAGAACTGGTCTGTGATACATAGAACTGGTCTGTTATACATAGAACCGGTCTGTTATACATAGAACTGGTCTGTTATACATAGAACTGGTCTGTTATACATAGAACTGGTCTGTTATACATAGCAACGGTCTGTTATGCATAGAACCGGTCTGTTATACATAGAACCGGTCTGTTATACATAGAACTGGTCTGTTATACATAGAACCGGTCTGTTATACATAGAACCGGTCTGCTATACATAGAACCGGTCTGTTATACATAGAACCGGTCTGTTATACATAGCAACGGTCTGCTATAAAGAAATAACAGACCGTAGAACGCTGTGGCTGACCAATCAGAATCGAGTATTCAACAACACCGTGTAGTAAAAGGCATTGAACAGTCTCTTGGTGAAACTCTGAGAATTCCTGAAACAACTCCTTTTCTTATATTTGATGATTATCGGATAAATTAAGGATCGTGAACATGTTACGTTGGGTTTTCGCTTGTAAGAGAAGACTCAGCTGAGTCCTGTGTGGGTGCCTTGGTTGCTAGGTGACACTGAATGACTGGTAGGGGCATTTATTTATTTCAATAGTTGTATTTAAATGATTTTGTTTTATTCAGGTAGTCTAAAGTCACAGAGAAAGTTCAGATGACTCAAACACCAAACAGAAACAAACTGTTGTGGCCTGCTTTCCATGTGTGTGGGTGTGAGTGGAGGGAGTCCCTGTATCACACAGTAAAATTAGAAATACTACCCTGTATATGATAGAGAATCCAACAACACAGCAACAACACTATGGAATACAGTCTCCATGCTGTGTGACCATCTTTTGTTCCTGCTCTCTCTCATTTCCTTCATCCACCAACCTGTTTGCTATTAATTTTGCAAAAACATCCAAGGTCTTCCCCAGGAATTTACAACCACAATGATAATATCAGCAGCATCTCTTCATCTGTTCACATTTCTTCTTGTAATATCCTGTATTCACTGTTGTCTGTCAACAGACAGAAATGTGTTTTATCTCACCAACAGCGCACGCCGTGAGCTGGCGTGTGGTTGGAGTAAAGCCAGGTGGGACGTCAGTAACGCAGGAGGAAGGACTGACAGACTCTCACTGCTGACAGAAAGAGGCCGAGTCATAGACCAGTACTATCAGGGCGGGGGAAGTATGAAAATGTGTCCACCTCTATAATTGTGACACGACATCATTGTTGTTGATATGTCACTAATATTGTTGCTATGGCAAGCCATTTTAACATTTAGTAGCTCAGGTGACTTAGCAAACATCTGACTATCTGTAACTCCAGTTGGAGAGATCTAGATGTAAATACCGGAAATAGAAGCTGAAATCTCTGGTCTCATATTCATCTTTTGATGTCAAACCCAAATGTTTTCAGTCTACAGCAAACATGAAGGAATTGGCCTCACTGTTCCAATAGTTTTGGAGGAGACTGTATTTGGTGTGGAGAGGAGGTGGTGTTGCTCTGGTTGTATATCTGGTGTAGAGAGGAGGTGGTGTTGCTCTGGTTCTATCTGGTGTGGAGAGGAGGTGGTGTTGCTCTGGTTGTATATCTGGTGTAGAGAGGAGGTGGTGTTGCTCTGGTTCTATCTATCTGGTGTGGAGAGGAGGTGGTGTTGCTCTGGTTCTATCTATCTGGTGTGGAGAGGAGGTGGTGTTGCTCTGGTTCTATATCTGGTGTAGAGAGGAGGTGGTGCTGCTCTGGTTCTATCTGGTGTGGAGAGGAGGTGGTGTTGCTCTGGTTGTATCTATCTGGTGTGGAGAGGAGGTGGTGTTGCTCTGATTCTATCTGGTGTGGAGAGGAGGTGGTGCTGCTCTGGTTGTATCTATCTGGTGTAGAGAGGAGGTGGTGTTGCTCTGGTTCTATCTATCTGGTGTAGAGAGGAGGTGGTGTTGCTCTGGTTCTATCTATCTGGTGTGGAGAGGAGGTGGTGTTGCTCTGACTCTATCTGGTGTGGAGAGGAGGTGGTGTTGCTCTGGTTGTATCTATCTGGTGTGGAGAGGAGGTGGTGTTGCTCTGGTTGTATCTATCTGGTGTGGAGAGGAGGTGGTGTTGCTCTGATTCTATCTATAGAGGAGGTGGTGTTGCTCTGGTTGTACTATCTGGTGGAGAGAGGAGGTGGTGTTGCTCTGGTTGTATCTATCTGGTGTAGAGGAGGTGGTGTTGCCTGGTTGTATCTATCTGGTGTAGAGAGGAGGTGGTGTTGCTCTGGTTCTATCTGGTGTGGAGAGGAGGGGGTGTTGCTCTGGTTGTATATCTGGTGTAGAGAGGAGGTGGTGTTGCTCTGGTTCTATCTGGTGTGGAGAGGAGGTGGTGTTGCTCTGGTTCTATCTATCTGGTGTAGAGAGGAGGTGGTGTTGCTCTGGTTCTATCTATCTGGTGTAGAGAGGAGGTGGTGTTGCTCTGGTTCTATCTGGTGTGGAGAGGAGGTGGTGTTGCTCTGGTTCTATCTATCTGGTTTGGAGAGGAGGTGGTGTTGCTCTGGTTCTATCTATCTGGTGTGGAGAGGAGGTGGTGCTGCTCTGGTTCTATCTATCTGGTGTGGAGAGGAGGTGGTGCTGCTCTGGTTCTATCTATCTGGTGTAGAGAGGAGGTGGTGCTGCTCTGGTTCTATCTATCTGTGTGGAGAGGAGGGGGTGTTGCTCTGGTTCTATCTATCTGGTGTAGAGAGGAGGTGGTGTTGCTCTGGTTCTATCTATCTGGTGTGGAGAGGAGGTGGTGCTGCTCTGGTTCTATCTATCTGGTGTGGAGAGGAGGTGGTGCTGCTCTGGTTCTATCTATCTGGTGTGGAGAGGAGGGGGTGTTGCTCTGGTTCTATCTATCTGGTGTAGAGAGGAGGTGGTGTTGCTCTGGTTCTATCTATCTGGTGTGGAGAGGAGGTGGTGTTGCTCTGGTTCTATCTATCTGGTGTGGAGAGGAGGGGGTGTTGTTCTGGTTCTATCTATCTGGTGTGGAGAGGAGGTGGTGTTGCTCTGGTTCTATCTATCTGGTGTGGAGAGGAGGGGGTGTTGCTCTGGTTCTATCTATCTGGTGTAGAGAGGAGGTGGTGTTGCTCTGGTTCTATCTATCTGGTGGGGGGGGGGGGCCTGGTTCTATCTATCTGGTGTAGAGGGAGGGGGGCCCTGACTCTATCTGGTGTGGAGAGGAGGTGGTGTTGCTCTGGTTCTATCTATCTGGTGTGGAGAGGAGGTGGTGCTGCTCTGGTTCTATCTGGTGTGGAGAGGAGGTGGTGTTGCTCTGGTTCTATCTATCTGGTGTGGAGAGGAGGTGGTGTTGCTCTGGTTCTATCTATCTGATGGGAGAGGGGGGGGTTCTGACTCTACTGGGGGGGGGGCGCCTGCTCTATCTGTGGGGGGGGGGGCGCCTCTCTATCTGGTGGGGGGGGGGGCGCCTGTCTTCTTCTGGTGTGGGGGGGGGGCGCCTGCTCTTCTGATGTGGGGGAGGGGGGCTCTGACTCTATCTGGTGTGGAGAGGAGGTGGTGTTGCTCTGAGTCTATCTGGTGTGGAGAGGAGGTGGTGTTGCTCTGGTTCTATCTATCTGGTGTGGAGAGGAGGTGGTGTTGCTCTGTTCTATCTATCTGGTGTGAGAGGAGGTGGTGTTGCTCTGTTCTATCTATCTGGTGTGGAGAGGAGGGGGTGTTGCTCTGGTTCTATCTATCTGGTGTAGAGAGGAGGTGGTGTTGCTCTGACTCTATCTGGTGTGGAGAGGAGGTGGTGTTGCTCTGGTTCTATCTATCTGGTGTGGAGAGGAGGTGGTGCTGCTCTGGTTCTATCTGGTGTGGAGAGGAGGTGGTGTTGCTCTGGTTCTATCTATCTGGTGTGGAGAGGAGGTGGTGTTGCTCTGGTTCTATCTATCTGATGTGGAGAGGAGGTGGTGTTGTTCTGACTCTATCTGTGTGGGGAGGTGGTGCTGCTCTGTTCTATCTATCTGTGTGGAGAGGAGGTGGTGCTGCTCTGGTTCTATCTATCTGGTGTGGAGAGGAGGTGGTGCTGCTCTGGTTCTATCTATCTGGTGTGGAGAGGAGGTGGTGCTGCTCTGGTTCTATCTATCTGATGTGGAGAGGAGGTGGTGTTGCTCTGACTCTATCTGGTGTGGAGAGGAGGTGGTGTTGCTCTGAGTCTATCTGGTGTGGAGAGGAGGTGGTGTTGCTCTGGTTCTATCTATCTGGTGTGGAGAGGAGGTGGTGTTGCTCTGACTCTATCTGGTGTGGAGAGGAGGTGGTGTTGCTCTGAGTCTATCTGGTGTGGAGAGGAGGTGGTGTTGCTCTGGTTCTATCTATCTGATGTGGAGAGGAGGTGGTGTTGCTCTGACTCTATCTGGTGTGGAGAGGAGGTGGTGTTGCTCTGAGTCTATCTGGTGTGGAGAGGAGGTGGTGTTGCTCTGGTTCTATCTATCTGGTGTAGAGAGGAGGTGGTGTTGCTCTGACTCTATCTGGTGTAGAGAGGAGGTGGTGCTGCTCTGGCTCTAGTATTAATTCTTTGCCATATGTATTGTCTATATTGTATTTTCATGATGCTGTCACTCTGTACACATGGCATCTATTGCACATCTGTCCATCCTGGAGAGGGAAACCTCCTCTGTTGCTCTTCCTGAGGTTTCCCTCATCAATGAGAGGGTTGCATTGTAAAGGACGGAGGGTGTGATCTCTGATTTTGGGCTATAGAGATAAAATGGACTTGACTTTAATTGACTAAATGTCTCCATAGCAACAGCCTGTTATACATAGCCTCCATCTGTTCTAAAGAGATAACAGACCAATCAGAATCAAGTATTCAATAAAGCTGTATAATAAGCTAAGCTAACCGTCTGCCATAGAGGTATCAGCCAAATTTATTCTATTCTATTTAAGTTCAAAATTAACAAGGGGGATATTTACTGACATATTTTATGTTGTAGAAGAAAAAAAGGTTAAAATCTCTTCAGCTTGTGTTAACCACCAACCTTATTTCAGGCATCGAACTAAAAACCCATTGACTTCCAGACGCGAACCAGAGGTGCAACAATGCTGACTCATTTCCAGGTTTTAGGACTCGTTCCTGCACCCCTCTATCGTAGACTCACTAGTGATGAATGACAGCATCGCTACGAGATTTAAAATGACAACCTACCAGCACCTCTGCACTTCTACTGTATGAACACTGGCAGATATTGCAGACATCAGTCATTTCTGTCTTTGTCTCACTTGACATACTGTAAGTCAGGGGCGTCAAACTCAATTCCATCCCGGGCCACATCAGCATCATGGCTGCCCTCAAAGGGCCGGTTGTAATTATAAGACTACCGCTATATAAATATATCTACTCTTGATCATTTCACAACATTGCCTCTGCATTTGATTATTATTAGTTTTAGTAGTAATTTATTTAGTAACTAGCTCTGAAGACAAAAAGTGAGTAAAACAATTCCCTAAATATGTTTAGAACTACAAATGAACTTTCTTCTGTCAGTTCTGTTTTGTTTTTTTTTTTGTTTTGTTTGTTTGTTTGTTTGTTTTTTATACCACAGTTCAACCCTCCTCCTTTATCCAGACTTGGGACCAGCAAAAGTGACCCAAAGGGGACACTCTGGCGGACTAACTGCTTTTTTTTCCTATATTTTTAAATTCAGGGGTTTGATTCCCAAAATTGTACATTTCCATCGGCCAGCGGCGGCTTTGTGCAGGCGGGACTGATTCAGTCTGGATGCGGAGGGGTGAACAGAGACTGCAGCTAGGAGGGTCTGCTGACGAGGACCGGGCCCCCTATGAGAGCTTTGGGACCGGGGAGGGTCCACGGCAGCACCCGCTGCTCACTGAGAAGAACGATACCTGCTTTCATGAGAGTCTCCAAAAGTCTCCAGTAACACCAGCAAAACTCGTTAGACTTGTCGCTAATCTCTTATTGAAAGACTCGCTCGAGGGGTCTGAAAACTGGCTAAATATAGCGACTAAGTCGCTGAGTTGGCAACACAGCGCTGCTGCTGGAAACCGCTGAGACTGAGACGCTACAGTGCGCATGTCAAAAAATCGAGATGCATTGTGGGACAGTTTAAGGATACTACCTCTGTGAAGCGGCATAGAATTGAATGATATGTATTCCATATTCTTCTCAAGCCCTCGCGGGCCACATAAATTGAGGTGGCGGGCCGGATTCGGCCCGCGGGCCTTGAGTTTGACACACGTGATCTAGGACATCACTTCTGGAGGTAACGCCACCCCGTCTGTGTAACGTGATGCAGTCATTGATGAAACTAATCGTCAGTGTGAAATGATTCATCCTGAGGTCAGAAAGCGGCTCACGCCACAGAAACCACAGTGAGAACTCACACCATGAAGAAAAGTCATAATTACTAAAACTCTGTAAGTGTAATATGAAACCTCAGGGAGGATTACTGAAACACACTAAGTTGATTTCATCTGGGACTAATCAGAGTGATGGAAAAAATAAATGTGTCAAATCCCTGTATTGACCAGCCAAAATAAAATAATTAAATAAATAAATAAATACTTGATATGCCACTTAATGTACCAAAATTAAATAAAAAAGAGGCATTCATTAATTTCTAAAATGTGACATTAATCGACAGTTGTTGTAATTTGTTTCTGTATTTATTTACCTTTGTATTAATTACCCTATTTACATACTGTAAGTAGGGTTATGTATTTAAATTTTTCTTTTATTTATTGATTTAATCTTATTAACTTTGAAATAGAAATTTATTTTTGCATTTTTATCCTTACCTGATGCCTGAACCACCTCAGCTGGCTCCTCTAAAGGAGCAGCAGCTCTACTCCGAGTCCCCCACAGATGGCTGATCTTCTCATCTTATCTGTAAGGGAGCGCCAGCCTCCCTCCTGAGAAAACCCATTTCAGCTGCTTGTACCCCGATCTAGTTCTTCGGGTCCTGACCCAGCCCTCATACCAGAGGTGAGAGTAGGACCAAAGACTGACCGGTAGATCCAGAGCTTTGCCTTCAGGCTCAGCTCTCTCTTCATCACAATGTTACGGTAAAGCGACTGTAATATCGCCCCGCTCTCCAATCTCACCTTCCATTGTTCCCTCACTCCAAACAAGACCCTGATGAACTTGAGCTCCTTCATTTGGGGTAAAGTCTCATTCCCCACCCAGAGTAGACAATCCATCGGTTTCCTGCTGAGAACCATGGTGCTGATCCTCATCCCAGCCGCTTCACACTGGCTGCAAACCGATCCAATAAGTGCTGGAGATCGCAGACTGGTGATACCAGGAGGACCCCATCATCTGCAAAAGCAGCAATAATCCTCAGCACCCGATCTGCATCACAAACAGGATTGGTAATAAGGTGCAATCCTGGCGGAGGCCAACCCCCACCGGAAACGAGTCCGACTTAGTGCCCAGACCCGGACACAGCTCTCGCTTTGGGAGTACAGAGACTGGATGGCCCTGAGAAGTACCCCCCACCCCATACTATGCAGCACCACCTACGGTATCCTCTGTGGGACTCCTGCCCTCTCCAAGTCCACAAAACACATGTAGACTGGATGGGCATATTCCCAGGCCCCCTCAAGGATCCTTGCGATAGTGAAGAGCTGGTCCGTTTTTCCACGGCCAGGACGAAATCCTCATTGCTCCTCTTCAATCTGAGGTTCGGCTATCGGCCGAACCCTCCTTTCCAGCACCCTGGAGTAGACTTTACCAGGAAGGCTGAGTAGTGCGATACCCCTGTGATTGGCACAAACTCTCTGGTCCCCCTTTTTAAACAGGGGAACCACCACCCCGGTCTGCCACTCCCTAGGCACTGTCCCTGACATCCACGCAATGTTGAAGACGCGTGTCATCCACAACAGCTCCTCCACATCCAGAGCGCTGAGCATTTCTGGACGGATCTCGTCAATCCCCGGGGCCTTGCCACTGCGGAGCTGTTTAACTACCTCAGTGACTCCCCCAGGGAAACTGACGATGATCCCCCATCAGCTTCCAGCTCTGCCTCTACAAGAGAGGGCGTATCAGTCGGGTTCAGGAGTTCCTCAAAGTGCTCCTTCCACTGCCCAGTTATAAGATAAGATAAGATTAGATAAGATATTCCTTTATTAGTCCTACAGTTATCTCCTCAGTTGAGGTCAACAGTTTCCCATCCTTACTGTACACAGCTAAAACCAAAACATGTCTATGTCCATGCCAGGGGTCTCAAACTCAGTTTCATTCCCGGCCACAGCAGCATCGTGGTTCCCCTCAAAGGGCCGGTTGTAATTTTAAGACTATATAAATATATCTACTCTTGATCATATTACAAAATTGGCTCTGCATTTGATTATTATTGGTTTTAGTAATAATTAATTATACATTAATAATTAATGAATAACTACCTCTGAAAGCAGAAGTCTAGAAAAAAATAACTGCAAGCAGAAATATTGTACAATTTATTTAAAAAATGAGTTCAGTAACAAAAACACATGCTTGTCCATCAATATATCTGCAGCACGTAGACACAAAAATACTGCATGTGGACACACACTCACATTTCTATGTGTTATTATAACATAAATCCATGAATTGATGAGATTAGAAACCCTCATCATTACTTGTCTCCATCAACCACTAACATGGATCCTCTTTCTGTTCTTCCCTCTGCACCAACTTTTCTCTTCTTGGACATTTTGCTTCTGTTCAGATTATTTTACAACCCCATCGCTCGTCTAGAGCACCGCTGATGGAAACCGCTGATACTGAGACGCTTCAGTGAGCATGGAACAAAATGGAGATGCATTGTGGGACATGTAGTTTAAGGACACTGACCTGCCGTAAAGTGACATAGAATTGTATGACAAGCTTAATATATTCTTTGCAAGCCCTCGCGGGCCACATAACATGAGGTGGTGGGCCTAACCTGCATGTCTTTGGACTGTGGGAGGAAGCTGGAGAACCTGGAGAAAACCTACACTAACACGGGCAGAACATGCAAACTCCACACAGAAGGACTCCAAGCCGGATTTGAACCTGTGACCCTCTAGCTGGGAGGCTCCCCACAGCACTAACCACTGCAGGTCCATAGAAACGCCTCGTCGGGTTTTAAATCATAACCTGATTTGGCTGTAGGTCCGGGTCCGTATGCATTGGCTTCTGGGTTCAGACTTGGACCGCGGTCCACCTGTTGGTGGCCAGTGGTTTAGATGCTTTACCTGCCCTACTGTTGGCATATCATCATAGGAAATCATAGGATTTCTTTGCACTTGAAGTTAACATGTGACAAAATGTCAAAACTGAGAGCGAGCAGGTTTGACCATAGCCCACCTGTTTGCTCAGATCTTGAGAAATACATCACACACTCAAAACTATGAGGCTCCAACTTGTATACTTGCTTACTGTCCAGCCTCAGCTGAAGGGAGCAAGCTAACTGAAGGGAGCAAGCTAGCTGAAGGGAGCAAGCTAACTGAAGGGAGCAAGCTAGCTGAAGGGAGCTAGCTAACTGAAGGGAGCTAGCTAACTGAAGGGAGCTAGCTAGCTGAAGGGAGCAAGCTAGCTGAAGGGAGCAAGCTAACTGAAGGGAGCAAGCTAGCTGAAGGGAGCTAGCTGAAGGGAGCAAGCTAGCTGAAGAGCTAGCTGAAGGGAGCAAGCTAACTGAAGGGAGCAAGCTAGCTGAAGGGAGGTAGCTAGCTGAAGGGAGGTAGCTAGCTGAAGGGAGCAAGCTAGCTGAAGGGAGCAAGCTAACTGAAGGGAGCAAGCTAGCTGAAGGGAGGTAGCTAGCTGAAGGGAGGTAGCTAGCTGAAGGCAGGTAGCTAGCTGAAGGGAGCTAGCTAGCTGAAGGGAGCAAGCTAACTGAAGGGAGCTAGCTAGCTGAAGGGAGGTAGCTAGCTGAAGGCAGGTAGCTAGCTGAAGGGAGCAGGCTAGCTGAAGGGAGCAAGCAACGGGGGCGGCAGTAGCCAGCCGAAGGACTTGGGTTAGGACGCGGAGACGCCGGTCAAGTCCCCCATGACCAAGACCAACTGTGGGGGCCAGTTTACCTCTTGGCACTCCGAGTCCCCTAGCAGCACTAACCCCCAACTCTCTGCGCCGCACCCCCCCCTACACCCCATTACCAACTCTAACCAGACAATTCCCACTCAAAACTTCTTCTTCTTCTCTCACAACAGCACAAGCAGAGCAGCTAAGGAGCAACCTAACTGAAGGGAGCTAGCTAGCTGAAGGGAGCAAGCTAACTGAAGGGAGCAAGCTAGCTGAAGGGAGCAAGCTAGCTGAAGGGAGCAAGCTAGCTGAAGGGAGCAACCTAGCTGAAGGGAGCTAGCTAGCTGAAGGGAGGTAGCTAGCTGAAGGGAGCAAGCTAGCTGAAGGGAGCAAGCTAGCTGAAGGGAGGTAGCTAACTGAAGGCAGGAAGCTAGCTGAAGGGAGCAAGCTAACTGAAGGGAGCAAGCTAGCTGAAGGGAGCAACCTAGCTGAAGGGAGGTAGCTAGCTGAAGGGAGCAAGCTAACTGAAGGGAGCAAGCTAGCTGAAGGGAGCAAGCTAGCTGAAGACAAAACAGGACTTGTCCGTGAGATTGTGTGGTGACAGATTTGTTTTCATTGCTCTGCAGTGCCATGGTGACGCAATCCTACCTGGGCTTCCTCCTGTGTAGGATTCCCCATGCAAATTCCCTGGAAGCATTGGTATGTTGTGCTAGTAGCTGTGGGAACCCCGCCACGCCTTCAGACATAATACCTTTTAGTATTCCCTGCTGTTGTAGTGGTTTGTGTCATGGTATCGGTCCATCAGGAGATGAAACAGGGTGATGTAAAGGTGCTCAATTTAGCAGCTCACTACCAAACTCGTATGGCATGCCTTTTGTTCAGTCCTCTGATCTGGTTGTCTGCTACAGAGATCAGACAATACGTCACTCAAATATGAATGTGTCTAAAAATGTAAATGTAATTATATAATATAAACTATCAGCTCCATAAATTGCCTTTTCCCAACAGGAAAATGGATTAAGTCATGATAAGACTGCAGATCTCTTACTGTAGATCTGCATACAATTCTGCTGATTCTGTTATTTAGAAATAAGATAGAAAGTAAGACCTTAACAGAAAATAAGCCATTTTAACTTTTTAGACCCTGATATTTTCTACACTGAATGTATGACTTTTTAATGAGCTGGAGGCTGCAGGTAACAATACTAAAGGCCAAATAAAAATAAGGAATGCACAGATCACTGTATTTGCTCTGGAAGCAAGTTATGTATTTTGTTTTAATACCTGAGAGATGAAAAACAGGCAAAACACACAAACAAGGAGTCACAGGTGAATATCAAGGTGAGATGACAATATACTCTTGGCTGTGGTCCATGATGCCGCTGGTGATTTCCCCTCCATGCAAATGCTGTTTCGTCACCACTGTGATGGCATAAAAACAGCAGTGAGCAAGGCAGTACAGCTCAGAGAGAGAGGACACCAGAGTTCATCCAAGATAAGAGAGGACAGTTGCTGTTTCACTCTGTTTTCAACAAATTTGCTTCTGCTCATCACCATGAACGCCACTGCTCTAATGGTGAGTACTGTCAATGATTTTGCAGTTTTTTGACAGTTTAATACGTCTGAGTGATGAGTCTCAATAAAATCTTTATGCACCTGTAATGTTAATGCTTTTTACAGCAGTGTGGCAGACTGTGTAAATAAAAGCATGCAAGACTTTTTTAGGTGGTTCAGGCATCTAGTAAAGATGCCCCCCTGTAGGGAGGTGATACCACCAGCTGGGAGGAGGCCCCGGGGGAAGACCCAGGACTAGGTGGAGAGATTATATCTCCACACTGGGAAGGCCTCGGGACCCCCAGTCAGAACTGGTTGATGTGGCCCAGGAAAGGGAGGTCTGGGGTCCCTGCTGGAGCTGCTGGCCCAAAACTTATTCTTACCTACTAAGAATAAATTTGACAGCAAAATTCATCTGTAAAATGAACTGTAAATATAAAGATATTTTCCCAACAAAATGATAATTATTAAAGGTCTGTTTTGAGTGTATTTCAGCATTTATTTGATACTTGATAGTGAGGATAGGAAACACAAAGACAGAAAGCTGACATGCAGCAGATCTCAGCTAGCTATTATGTTCCAGTGAAACGCAGACCTTGATAATGTGACTCTGATGTACTGTAAATTTATGCATGTGTGCTTCCAGCTTTTACTGGGACTGATGGGGACAGTGTGGAGCAAACCTACCTGTGACACTGGATGTAGCTCTGATTGTAAACCGGCTGGTAAATACCACACGCCGGACTTCAAACAGGTTCCGGAGCTGGAAACCTCTTCGGTTGCACCCTGGAGCTGGCTGTGAGTTTTCTGTCCTTTGTTATATCCATCTTATTCAAATACAAGTAGATTTGCTTTGTTGAATATTCTCTAGTTAGTTATGTATACATTAATAATATCTCTCTTAAAAGATATTTGGGTTATGCTCAGACAGAAGTGGTAAAAATCAGCGCTCCGAGTGGGCAGATACTCACCAGTATGCTGTATCGGCACTTCTACATTTTACTCTTTGACATATCATGACTTTTTCTAGAGTATCTGAGCTTCTCTGTCCTCTCCATATCAGGTTTTATGGGCCATTCACAATGGTGATTTGTTTATCAATATATGTATAACATTATTATATATAACATTAAAAAATGATGCCCCTAATACTGTATCAGGAACATATTTTATCATGACAATAAATAGATTTTCCCTAAATACTATTGTAAAGTTAAAGAATCTGTACAATTATTGAAAACACTCAAAGCTAAGAACAACCTTTTTGTTCGTTATGAAGCATCTAACAGAACAGGATTGTAGCACACAAACTCCTTCTCCAGCGATCTGGAGATCATGGTCTAAAATACATGGTACGTGTGCATTTAGGGCGTTTTCAACTCCACTTCTGTTAGTTACACTGCCCATAATCTGACTGCAAACTACAGGACGACGGGGAAAACGGGTTGAATTTAGCCTCTTAATTAATCATTGGTGTGTTTGGGCTGTTTGAGCGGTTTTCTGCAAGGACAAATATTGTTTCTAAAAAGCTAAACACCAACAAATATAGCTTGAAGCAAAATATTTTGTTAGATAAAAAACAAAAAATCTTCTTCTTCTTCTTTCGACCTAATGGTCCAAAAATATGTGAAACTGCATCGTTTAGGTCACATTTTCTGCAGAGGAACCCCAAACCCAAAATCTCCTATCTATCTACCTATCTATCTATCTGTCTATCTATCTATCTTCTTTTCTATCTATCCATCCATCTATCCATCTATCTATCTCTCTCTCTATCTATCTATCTCTCTATCTATCTGTCTATCTATCTATCGATCTATCTATCTATCTGTCTATCTATCTATCTATCTATCGATCTATCTATCTATCTGTCTATCTATCTATCTATCTATCTATCTCTCTATCTATCTGTCTATCTATCTATCGATCTATCTATCTATCTGTCTATCTATCTATCTATCTATCTATCTCTCTATCTATCTGTCTATCTATCTATCGATCTATCTATCTATCTGTCTATCTATCTATCTATCTATCTCTCTATCTATCTGTCTATCTATCTATCGATCTATCCATCCATCTATCCATCTATCTATCTCTCTCTCTATCTATCTATCTCTCTATCTATCTGTCTATCTATCTATCTATCTATCTATCTCTCTCTCTCTCATCTGTCTATCTATCTATCTGTCTATCTATCTATCTATCTATCTATCTATCTATCGATCTATCTATCTGTCTATCTATCTATCTATCTATCTCTCTCTCTCTCTCATCTGTCTATCTATCTATCTATCTTCTCTCTCTCTCTCTCTATCTGTCTATCTATCTATCTATCTATCTCTCTCTCTCTCTCTCTCTCCCATCTATCTATCTATCTATCTCTCTCTCTCTCTCTCTATCTGTCTATCTATCTATCTATCTATCTCTCTCTCTCTCTCTCATCTGTCTATCTATCTATCTATCTATCTATCTATCTATCTCTCTCTCTCATCTGTCTATCTATCTATCTATCTATCTATCTATCTGTCTATCTATCTATCTATCGATCTATCTATCTATCTGTCTATCTATCTATCTATCCATCTATCTATCTATCTATCTGTCTATCTATCTATCTATCGATCTATCTGTCTATCTGTCTATCTATCTATCTATCTATCGATCTATCTATCTATCTCGTCTATCTATCTATCTCTCCATCTATCTATCTCTCCATCTATCTATCCATCTATCTATCTATCTGTCTATCTATCTATCTCTCTATCTGTCCATCTATCTCTCTATCTCTCCATCTATCTCTCCATAACTATCTCTCCATCTATCTCTCTATCTCTCTATCTGTGTCTCCATCTGTAACCCTGTGATGATCCAGTCTGAATCTTCTATCCGAGAATCTATAGGCCGACTCTAGAAGATCCATCGACTATCATAATAATAACAATCAATCTGATTATCACTGACAGTCTAACATCACTCTAACTATCAAATAATCTCGGCGCTCTAATAACTCCACAGACACTGACTCGTCCCGGCACCGGTTAAAACAAAGAGATCAGACTTAGAGATGAGGAGGCCGTCTGTCACAGTGACGAGCTCAAACCCAGCTCACATTTACACCTCCGTACAACGAGTCACATCAATTCATGGAGCTGGGTCGCCATAAAGAAATGACTTCTTTCATTTGATTATTGATCTCCAGCCAAAATTAAAAAAAAGATAAGAAATAAATGACTCAATAGATAATTAACATGCCACTAAATGTTCCAAAAATAATAAAAAATAATAAATGTAGGCATAAATTAGTTTATAAAATGTGACATTAATTGATTTTATTTGTTTCTGTATTTATTCACCTTTGTATTAATAATATTAATTAGTATTAATAGTATTAATGTATTAATATATATTTATTTTTAAATGTATTTATAACTTGTCAAATTTCTGTATTTATTTGTTCATTATTTTCCCTTTTGTATCCCCCTCCAATTTATTTCCCCAAACTTTATTTATTTTTTCCATATTCTTAAATCTTCTTCATGCATTTCTCCTTCATTATGCAAATGAAGGGACTGTAAGTCAACGTTCTGGCTACTGGCTGATTGACTACAGAGTGAATAAAGAATCAAATTAAAACAGACATATCAATTTATGTCACATTTTATCAATTAATTAATGCCTACATCTGTTTCAATATTATTTTGGTATGTTTAATTGCGCATTTATTTATTTATTTATTTATTTATGCACAATTTTCCCTTTGCATTTCACCCCTTATTTAGTTCCCCAAACTTGATAAAATGTATTTCTGATGACCAAAATAACAAATCGCATTTTATCATTAGTTAATTAATATCTATATTTTTAATATTATTTTTGCTACATTTAATGATACACTGTATTTATTAATTTACCATGTCAGGTTTTTTTTTTAATCCATTTATTTTGTATTTTGGCAGGTTCCGTCCTCCATACCATTTATTTATTTATTTATTTATTTATTTATTTACTTGTATTTATTGATTTATTTATTATTTAGACAGGTTCTCTCCTCCATAATGTGCCACTTCCGCCCTATTTGGCACTCAATGATCCAACTTTCCTTTTCTTTCAGTGAAGATGTTGAAGCAAACAGAGACCCACAAAATATAGATTACGCTCATTGCAAGAACTGCATCGTGGAGAACATGATCGCCAAGCCCATCATCGTCCAGGTTTCAGTCTTCAAGAAGCTGTGCAACGACACCTGGTGCAGGTGTCCCTACAACCTGGCTGTCGGATGTACATGTGTCAAGCAACAATGACCAGAGGTCGTAGTCCTGGTGGTGGTTGCAAACATCTGGAATCATCATATCTGGAATGTTATTATGAGATATGGTGCCTTTTGAATCTCTTTTTCAACAATAGATTTTTTTCTATGTCCTATTGTTTCAGTCTCACACAACTTTGGTACAATTTGGTTGAACTCTTCAAAGTACCTCAATATTTATATTTTATATATTTGTTACAATTAAATACTATATACAGTGTATATATACACTGTATGTGTATATAAAGTTCCTATGTATGTCAGTGACATGAATTAACTTGATAACATGATTTTTTGTCATGTGATTAAATTTCGTAAATTGCTGTGTTTTTATCACAGAAGTCGTCGGGGGAAATCCAATTTTGAGGAAATGTTGTATGTAGCATATATAAATGTGCGACAACTTAATATTTTCAGAATATTTGTGTTCAATAAAAATTATTGAAGTTTCTAACTATTTTTATTGCATTATATGCATTATAAAATGTTACCATGGTTGAGTTGACTGTACCATTAATAAATACTATCAAATTTAAGTATAATCAAAATGTTTGGACTTTTTGTATCACTGACTTAGAAACAGCAGCAGACCATTTGAACTATTCCTATATAAACTATGATGCTGCTGCTGTAGTCTGGGGTCAAACTGGGTCGGACACCCCCGGTTCAGATGATTCTGGTTGTAGTACCAGCATCCATCCAGCAGGTGGCGACATCATCCTCCGGACAGAGATGTTTCTACTTCCGGGTCAGCAGCCCTCCCTTTCCTGTCGGCCATTTGTCGTATACGGTGGGTATCTGTCGTGCTCTCGTCTTAAAAGCGCCTAAAATTCTTCTTCCGCCCACACGTAGCCGCAATTTTCTGTGGTAATATCAAAGTTAACTTGAAGATTTACCCGTAGGTGATATTTGAGTGGTCTTATTCGGAGGAATTATGTGTAAATGTTCAGTATGTGAGCGGCCACATGCGGCCGTGATGTGCGCTGTGCATGCTAACTGATGTGCTAGGCTAACCCTCCTCTCGCTTTGAGGAAATATGATCTTTTCAAGTTTTATACGGTGATGTCTTACTGTAGTTGTAGTGCCAAGTGACTGTTAAAATATTAAGTTTCTACTAGGTGTGTTCAGAGTTGCGGTAGCTAGCTAGCTAACTAGCTAGTAACCAAGGGGAAGAAACGTATCGGCTTTTTAATCTCTGTTTGTGGTTTAATTTCTCTCAGATTTGTAGGCGACCGCCTGTACAAGCTGTAAACATGCAGAACGACGCTGGTGAATTTGTGGACCTTTACGTCCCACGTAAATGGTGAGTGGCTTGTATTGTGTCAATGGTGTAAGAAGTATTCAGACCCCTAAAATACTAGTACCACACTGTAGAAAATACTCTAGTACAGTGGTGGAAGAAGTATTCAGACCTTTTACTAGTACCACACTGTAGAAAATACTCTAATACAGTGGTGGAAGAAGTATTCAGACCTTTCACTAGTACCACACTGTAGAAAATACTCTAATACAGTGGTGGAAGAAGTATTCAGACCTTTTACTAGTACCACACTGTAGAAAGTACCCTGACAAGCAAAAGGCCTGCATTCAAGAGCTCACTTGAGTAAAAGTATGCAAAAATCAATCGATTATCATTAATAATCAAGTATCATTGGTATCATTAAAAACACTTCAAAATTGGGCTAAATTTCAGTGAGGAAAAACTGGCATGGCCGTTTTCAAAGGGGTCCATTGACCTCTGACCTCCATTTGTGTGAATGTAAATGGGTTCTCTGGGTCCCCACCAGTCTCCCCTTTACAGGCACGATAATCACATGCTGTATAAATGTGTTGTTGTCTCGTATTCTAACTTGATGTATCAGAGTATTTCTGCATACTGGGTCCCTAAACAGTGTTGAATCCCTTAAACTGGGTCTCAGTGTAAAGCTGAGACTCTGGTGGATCAATGAGTCCACCTGGATTCATATGTGATGATGTTAGTCCCCATAGGAGCCTTTTCATTGATCACTGTATAAAATGACCTGTGGTGACCTCTAGGATAATACTAGTATTATTACTACTACTACTACTGCTACTGCTACGATTACTACTACTACTACTAGGATAATCACAGCCTCATGAGACTTTATAGCCACAAACTAGAGACCTACTACTACTACATCGGTAACTAGAGACCTAGAGCATTCAGAAGATGGTGTCTTTCCTAGCTACACTGACTGCTACTACTACTACTACTACTACATCGGTAACTAGAGACCTAGAGCATTCAGAAGATGGTGTCTTTCCTAGCTACACTGACTACTACTACTACTACTACTACATCCTGGTAACTAATACCTAGAGCATGCGGAGTATGGATGTCTTTCCTAGCTACACTGACTGCTACTACTACTACTACTACTACATCCTGGTAACTAGAGACCTAGAGCATTCAGAGGATGGATGTCTTTCCTAGCTACACTGACTACTACTACTACTCTACTACTACTACTACTACTACATCCTGGTAACTAGAGACCTAGAGCATTCAGAGAATGGATGTCTTTCCTAGCTACACTGACTACTACTACTACTACTATGGTGTCTATCTACTACCACTACTACTACTACTACTACATCCGATGGTAACTTTCCTAGAGACACTAGAGCTATTCACTACTGAGAGGATGGTGTCTTTCCTAGCTACACTGACTACTACTACTACTACTACAGAGGATGGTGTCTTTCCTAGCTACACTGACTACTTCTGCTACTGCAGAGGATGGTGTCTTTCCTACTACTACTACTACTACTACTACTACTACAGAGGATGGGGTCTTTCCTAGCTACTCTGACTATCAGGGGGTTTCTGAGACCTTTACTCAACACTAGTGATCAACATCTAATCAATGAAAAATACAGAAATCTACAAATGTTTTTCCAAATCTGCACCAAATCTGTGTAACAAATGGTATCAACCCAAAAATTGCTGCAACGACCTGAGACATAATAGAGCCTGAGGATGGACATCAGATACGTCTATCATAATATTCTAAACCCTTATACACCTTTACAGTTATTTTAAATTATTAATCACTGTTTATTTCTGATTGACTAGAACAACTTGACCAGCAGTGCTCAGTTGCATCTCAAATCAATCTTCAGGCTTTCAGATGATGTTCACCACTTCTGTGTATCTACTGTTGACCTGCTGTCTCCCCCTAAAGACCCCCTGGACCCCCTAAAGAAGACTAGAACTGGTCTGTTGTGGGTCTCATAGGGTTAACAGTATGAGTAGTCGTTGCACAGTAAAATGTTCCCTGTCAGTGGTTTCCTGTTATCTGGATTTATTTTACTGCTGCTCTTTCATCTATAGCAATGCATCATGGTCTATAAGATCATTGTGTGTTTGTTGTGTCACTCCCCTGTGAGAACCACTTACCTCTAAAAAGTCAGGAAAACTGTTTTCAGCTTTGTGACGATGCATTTTCCAGCTGATCCAAAAGGGTTTTTAGGCAGAAATACTCAAGTAAAGTACAAGTATCTTGAATTTGTACTTATGTACAGTATTTGAGTAAATGTACTTACATTCAGTTACGTTCAGAGGATAAACATGAATTTAATATTTCTGTTGTCTTAGTGATGGCAGTAATGGTGGAAACTGCGCTGAGGCTCAGCTGGAAGCGTCGTTATTCACTGTATCGGTGCTGTGAATGATGGTTACATTTCATTTACATGAACATTCAATTTAAATATTGCATGTGTTGTATTGCAGCTCTGCTAGCAACAGAATCATTGGAGCGAAAGACCACGCCTCCATCCAGATCAACATCGCTGAGGTAAAACAAAGAGTTTCCATCTTAAAATTTATTCTGTCAACTGTAAAAAAAAAAAAAAAAAAAAACACACACACACACACACCAGTGTGTCTGGATCGAGTTTCTACTGGACATGCTGTGTTGATGGTTAGTATCAGTTATTTTTAATAATACTACCAAAATAATGGAGACTTGGTGTCAAGACCCCAACAATACATGTATTGATGTCTTGGTGTGCTGAGTTTAAATGAATATTGAACCTTGATTCTTCATTCAGCTGAAGTCAAACATCACGTTTAGGTGTTTGCAGGGCTCTCAACTAGCTTAAATGAGGGCTATTTTTGTTTTTCCACATTATTATTAGTTATCCTCCGCCACCCTGTCCCTATTCCCTGGAAAACAGACCTAAAATAATTACCGTAATTAATCAGGACTGGCTCCTTAACCATAAGGCTTATCTGCATTATCTGCATATTTGGTCCCATTTGAAAGGTTAGATGCTAAGGAGTATAAATAAGTTACATATCAACTGTTAACTGAGAGTTAAAAAAAAAAAAAACATTGAATCATAATGGGTATTTTTTTGTTTCAGCTCTTGTCCCAGATTTAATTTTCATCCTCCCTAATCCTATTTATTTCAGGCCCAGGATAACGGGATGTCCGTTAACTTTAGCCCTGGCTGTTAAATGTAAATACTGTAGGGATACACAATATGGATTTTCTTCAGCCAGTACTGATAAATACCTGATTCTCGTGGCCAATACTAATAAGATAACAGATGATTTCACATTTTAATAAGTTCAGATCCTGGACTTAATGCACACCTGAGGGTAATAAGATGTCGTGGGCAAAGATGATTGAATATTCAAAAACAAACTAAACACCTAAAACAAGCAACAGTTCTGACTTTTCATGTGAATTAAATTTTTTTCTAGTAATGTGCATCAAAAATATTTTATTGAAGTCTTTCGTTATTGTTGTCGTCCTGAAACTGTGAAAAACGTGCTCACTGGTGACGACATGTTTCTCTAGTCAGTGTGCTGCACTTGTTCTCGTTTTATGACACATTTAAATGGTTTTCCCTCTAACAACTAATTGGTGTCCTGTTTTAATGTTTACTGTTTCTTCATTTAATGACAAAATGAGCTAAAAGGACACTGTTGTCTAAAATATCATTGTGTGACGCAGCATTAACATTTACCTTCAGTCTAAGGTAACTATAAGGTGCTAATAAACATATATGCAATAACAATACCATAATCAAACTGTGTGTGTGTGTGTGTGTGTGTGTGTGTGTGTGTGTGTGTGTGTGTGTGTGTGTGTGTGTTTTAATATAAATTTCCCATTATCAGTGGATAATTTATTGGGCCCAATTAATGTTGTTTATCCTGAAATACAAGCAGAAAATAAATAAAATTAGCTATAATGTCCCACACTGGCCTGAATACAATTACAAATCACGCCTGGAAAAAGTGGGTTTGTACTGTATATGTCTTTCTAAATGCTCCATGTAGTACTGCACCAACTTTTCTTAGTAATTACTTAAATGATTTGTAATTCTCAAAACTGAGTCTGATCCTAAACCAAAGACTGCATTCATGCTGCTGCAGAATTATGCAGGCAAAAGGTGTGGTTTTGATGTCAAACCATGCTTTCTCTGTTCTTGAAAACCAGAAACAATGACATGTTTTTACCTGCGTCACAAGGCAGCGTTGTGCTGACCTCCAGCGATGGTTATCACAAGATCGGTGTCTATATTTAGTTAGCTTCAACCGTAGCAGGGTTGCAGTATTTCAGTCACACTATTGAGGATGTGTTGCACCGTGTTTGTGAGTTTTATCAGTTTTCATATGGCAGCTTGCAGTAAGGTCGTCCACTAGCTTCGTGACACCGGTGCTCCTGTGAGAATTTACTTCATGTATAGTTGTAAAACAAACTGTGGTCTCAGTGATGGTTGTAAATATTTGCGTGGAGTTGGCAACAGGCGGAAACCACAGCAGCACGATGACAGGAGGTTGAATAGTTGAGGGAAAAACTGATGCTGGAAGATAATGTGAAGCTGGACTATTTAATTTCCATACAATGGAAACTGGAATATGATTGGAATAGTTTTTAGCAATTAATGGAACTATAACAGAATATTAGTATCACTCTGGATATTATTGTAAACAGTCAATGAGTAATCTGAGACAAAATACACTTGTCGCAATGAGTCAGTCAATCATAATCACAATCATAAATCACATGGACTTCACATCCTGCAGCTGTGTCTTAGCTCTGTTCGGTATATTTATCCTGTCTCTACAGGCCACGGCCTGCTAGAGATGCACCAATCCCACATTTTATGTCCTGATACGATACCTGGGCTTTGGGTATTGATCCGATACCAGTGTTTAATTCATGAGCTGTATGCCTCGCTGTGTGGAAGTGACTGAGCTCATTCTGTTGTGTATAACAGTAACAGGCTAGATGGAGACATTACTTTCCTAACTTTGTAAAGCGAAATAAAACAAATAAATTGTTAGTTTGTTTTTTTTATTTTATTTATACAATTGAATTTTTATTTATGATTAAAATAAGAAATCATACGCCAACAATTTGGTAAAAAAAAAAAAAAAATCAAAAATAAAAGAATTTGTATTAAATAATAAATTGTACACTGGTAACTTGGTTACTAAAAAGTTTCATTAAAATAATAAATTGCAAACCAGTAACACGGTAAAACAAAATCAACCGAATTTTTACTCATTATTAAAATAGTAAAGCAGCAACTGGGTCCCCAGCAGTGACTGGTTTTCTTTTATAGTCATGTGATGTCAACATCAAATGTCAGACTTTTCATACATTTTTCTATACATTAAATTGTTTTAATAATTTAACTGCAGATTGTCTTTTGATAAGTGTACAAAAACTCCATGCAGCACACAAAGTCTCAAGTTAATTGTTTTTTTATATCACTCAGGAAAGAATAGAGAATAGTGGATGCCTGAAACTGAAGGAAAATTATATTCACAAAACTAAAGCAGCACAACATGATTTCATCAAATGTAAAAACCTCATCAGTACAGTATCTTTTCAGATTTATACAGGTTTTGTTGTAAATTATTCAAGACACAAAATTATTGTTAAACCCCCTCGGTGTGAGAAGAGAACGATTTTCAAATATCTTTATGTGAAGGACTTCAGTAGTTATAAAACAGAAACGTTTGCCACGTGTGACGGTTGTCTTGGACTGTGGATGTTCTGATCCGATGTGCTCTGTTCTTTGCAGGTCGACAAGGTGACCGGTCGATTCAATGGTCAGTTCAAGACCTACGCCATCTGCGGCGCCATCCGCAGGATGGTAAGTCGCCGCTGAATGCCTGCTGCGTTGTACTTTCACACCACCGTCATGTAAACAGAGTATCCATCAGTTAGTTGGTCACTGATCAGTCAGTGTATTTTAGGGGAGTATGTTTCTGATCCGTTTGTCACATCAACCCTCACATTGAATGAGGATCATCTCTGGTAATTCCAGCTGTAGGTAGTTTGTGGTGCAGAGTCTTTTTCTCGATGTTCAGTTTCTATCATCCGTCTATTAAGAGTTTGACAGCTTTGACCTGAGTGTGTTGGTGGATGTCATGAGAACCAACGCTTCAGTACCAAGTCAGTGCCAGAATTCTTAAACTTATCAGCTGCTAACAGCTAATGCAGATTTCAACTCAGATTTTTTTGTTTTAATTCACGTAGCATTATCGGGGAACCCCCACCCTCAAATGAGTCTATAGTTTACAGCATCCCAAACATATTTTCTATCATCACCGGAACACAGTTGACAGAAGTACAAGTACTGTCACACCAGCACCAGTAGCTAACGTTAAAAAGAGGTGCCAGCACAGTCATACATGAAGCTAACGGCTAGCATTAATGGGAGGTGCCAGCAAAGTCCCGTACAGAGCTAACAGCTAAAATATACAGGAGGTGCCAACTTAGTCCTGCATGGAGCTAACAGCTAATGCTAACAGTAGGTGCCAGCGTAGTCCTGCATGGAGCTAACAGCTAATGCTAACAGTAGGTGCCAGCGTAGTCCTGCATGGAGCTAACAGGAGGTGCCAGCTTAGTCCTGCGTAGAGCTAACCGCTAATGCTAACAGGAGGTACCAGCTTAGTCCTGCATGGAGCTAACAGCTAATGCTAACAGTAGGTGCCAGCTTAGTCCTGCGTAGAGCTAACCGCTAATGCTAACAGGAGGTACCAGCTTAGTCCTGCATGGAGCTAACAGCTAATGCTAACAGGAGGTGCCAGCTTAGTCCTGCATGGAGCTAACAGCTAATGCTAACAGGAGGTGCCAGCTTAGTCCTGCATGGAGCTAACAGCTAATGCTAACAGGAGGTGCCAGCGTAGTCCTGCATGGAGCTAACAGCTAATGCTAACAGGAGGTGCAATCTAATAAAGGAGTGGATGATCAAATACATGAGATTTATTGTTTTGGTTTTTACCGTGGTATCATATTGGGTGGAATTTTGCTGGTTTTGGTATCAACTACAAAATTTCTGTGGTGACTTCCCTGGTCTCTACTGGAAACCTGCCTCTGGTCCTCCAAACACTGAAAGCTTTTGTCTGAACAGTTTTTCGTTTTTCCTCCTACAGGGTGAGTCTGATGACTCCATCCTAAGGCTGGCAAAGAATGACACCGTTGTCGCAAAGTAAGAATGTGTTCTCCAGTGTCATAACCATACTCTCTTTATAGATATGAAAATATGTAAGCATGAACAAGGATGTCCAACAGATGTTCAGTTATCTGTGCTACACAGTACATTAAAAACTTCAGACTTTTGGAAAGATTAAGTAAAGGATAATGTACAGGAAGTCGGTCCTTGTTGTGAAAGAAAGCCCAACAGGGACAACGTAGGCCTCATCATGAGCCTGCTGTTAAGATACAGTTAAGCAACGGGGCTTTTATTTTGAAGGAGTGTGCATGGGGGAGGCACAGTACCGTTGTCACTCTTAACGTTGAGGACGGCTCTGGTGTGCTCTGAGAAAACACTCAAATTGGATAAAAATAATTGATTAGATTAACAGTGTAACAGTATTGATTTAGAACTTTTGAACACTATAGTTTCACCTGTTAATGGATGCTGTTGGAGAAAGTGTGTCTTTGGCAAATCCAGACAGGATGTGTCTTCATTAAATTAGTTAAAATGTGAATCAGTTGACAGTTTGGATTTAACAGCTAATGATTATTTTCCCTCCTCTGCTTCACAGGAACCTCTGAGTGTGACGCTGGATAGGTGGAAACTTTGTAAAAATAAAATGGAAAAAACAACAAGTTTCTCTGGCATTGTTGTCATTTGAGAGCTATAAGTGAGTCGGACAGCTGTGGTCTGTTTCAGGACCGAACTTTAACTCACTGCAACGTTTCAGCAGCTTTCCTCAGTCACATATGAAAATCACCAACGAGCCAGTGGACTCCTTCCCTGACTTCAGTCACTGAAACAACAACCCCATACTCTACTAGCAGTACTACCTCATACTAGCAGTACAACCTCATGCTATACTAGCATGCTATACTAGCAGTATAACCTCACTCTATACGAGTAGTAGAACCTCATACTATACTAGCAGTACTACCTCATACTATACTAGCATTCTATACTAGCAGTACAACCTCATGCTATACTAGCAGTATAACCTCATACTATACTAGCAGTATAACCTCATACTCTACTAGTTGTACTGATCTGGCCAACATGTAGTATTCAGCATGCAAACTGGACGCAAAAGTCTACAGAATGCCAAAAATACCTGGATGTCGTACTGATCCGGAAAAAAATCTCCATGGTTACAACAGCAGTTAAAACAGCTTGTTTTTTTTACATTTTTCGTAGCTATTTCATCACTAAATTGACTTCTGAACATTTTTCGATGTGAGAAATCAACAGTGTAGAGTCTGAATATTGACAGTTTTCTGGTATTAGATGGTGAATCAACATTTGCAGCTATGATCTGTCTGTAGCTCTCTAGAGACGGTCTGGAGACCAGAGGCTTTTATTTCCTTGTTGACAGATAGTTCCTTTAAGTATCACAACACTACTGTCCAATAGAAATGAACAGGAAGCTGTGATCATCTGCCTGGTTGGAGCTGGAAAGCTCCAGTCGTCCGCGGGCGTAGCTGGCTCTCCAGCTTTTTTAACATCCCTCTAACATCTGGAGGGAGATCAGTCCTCTGGGGAGTTGATGGAACTGAAAAAGCACTTTGAGGAAATGTTGAGGATCAATGTTTGATATTTCCGTCTCCCCTCGTTGATGATCCTGTTTGTCTGACTTCACTATGAGCTGTTAGGATCAATAGTTTAACCTGCAGTATCTCATAAAGTGAACCAACAGAACAGAAACAACTACGTCTACGTAGTAATCCTCAATAATATTATAATAGTGGTACCAGTTCTCTAGATCTGGTTTAATCTGGTCTAGTATACTGCTAAATACATCACTTTACCCGTTTCATAGTACTGAGGAACACAATATACAGTATGTACTGTATACTGAATACTACTGAGGAGCACAGTACGCAGTATGTATTGTATATTGTATACTGTGTTCCTCAGTACTATGTAATGGGCAGTTTCAAATACAGCCAGTGGCTGTAAATATCTCAGCTTTTGGCTTAAAAATGGTGAAAGTTATGCAGGCAACTGGCAAAAACTAACAAATGTTAAGGTTGTGTTTTGTTTTTTTTTTAAATTTATTTTACCTTAAAACAGTCTTCCTCCATTTTAGCAGCTCTGCTTGAAATCTTATATACTTACTACTATGAATAACAGGCAAACAGTGGTACATAAATAATACTAAGAATAAATATTAGAATAAAAATATGATCAATTGATTGAAATAATGGTAATAATACAGCAATTATTAAAAAAAATAATAGTGCAATTAACCAAGACGTCATCAGGTCCATTGTTTTAAATGTTTTTAATAAATATTATACATTTCATGTTTTAAACACATTATGTTAGATATGAACATATATAAGCTAACATATTGATTAGCTAACAATAAGGAATGTTAATATTACCTTGTATCGATTAGCTAACAATAAGGAACTTCAGCTAACACTAGCTTTTATTGATTAGTTAACAATAAGGAACTTCAGCTTTTTTTTTTTTTTGTTAACAATAGGCTTCCTAACACTAGCTTTTATTGATTAGTTAACAATAAGGAACCTCAGCTAACATTAGCTTAAATCAATTAGCTAACAATAACGAACGTAAGCTAACATTTCCTTATATTGATTAGCAAACAGTAACGAATGCAAGGTAACATTTGCTTATATTGATTAGCGAACAATACCGAATGTTAGCTAACATTATCCTATATAGATTAGCTAACAATAACGAACATAAGCTAACATTTAGCTTTTATTAATTTGCTAACAATAAGGAACATTACCTAAACATTAGTATTTGTTGATTAGTCAAAAATAAGGAACATGAGCTTTTATCGATTAGCTAACAATAAGGAATGTTAATATTACCTTGTATCGATTAGCTAACAATAAGGAACATTACCTAAACATTAGCATTTGTTGATTAGTCAAAAATAAGGAACATGAGCGTTTATCGATTAGCTAAAATAAGGAATGTTAATATTACCTTGTATCGATTAGCTAACAATAAGGAATGTTAATATTACCTTGTATTGATTAGCTAACAATAAGGAACATTACCTAAACATTAGCATTTGTTGATTAGTCAAAAATAAGGAACATGAGCTTTTATCGATTAGCTAACAATAAGGAATGTTAGCTAGCTCTTATCCGATGTTATGGAAGCTAACATTTTGTAATAACTGATTGATTCCAACATATCGAAGGACAGACCGCTGATCCAGGAACCGGAAGCAGTGACGTTAACATATTAAACAGTTTTTCTTCAAAATCTTTGGGAAAAGAAAAAAAAATCGCAGTGTTAACTTAATGTTACTCCTTATAGAACATATAATGTTGGAATATATAACTACTCATTGAAATCGGTTGAGAAATGTAGACGTTTCAGGGCTCCCAGTGTAAGGTTACAGGTCAGTCTTGCCAGGTCCAATATGGCGCCCACGTTGACGTACGAACCAGGAGTCAATGTGGCGTCACGGACGTCACCTGTGATGAAGATTGAAGTTTCCGTTTAACCAATAGGAAAGGAGCACATGTGACTCGACCAATGGGAGTCAGCTGCCCTTCCTCCCCGGCTATAAGCGGCGTCGCCCGGTCGGTGGAGCCCAGTTGAAGCGTCTCACTCTGCTCTCATTGAAGCGCTGCTGTGAGAGTTAAATCAGCCTCTTCATCCACATTTCAGCCCTTTTAGACACAGTTTCAGCAAACATGGTGAGTATGGAGACACGGGACGATTGATTTAACCAGGCTCACAGCCCACGTTTAATCAGCTAATTATCAGTTTAAGCTAATTATTTATCAGCATTAATGTTAGTTATAACCTGAACTTTTAGCTTTAGCTAGCATTGCTAGTCTAATGAAGAGCAGGTAGCTAACACACTGTCATGTTTACGTCAAGGTTGTAATTGTGCTTTTTTAATATTAAATGTAGTAAAGCCTGCTGGTGTGAAAAGGCAGAGCCTATAAATTAAATTTTATTTATCAAGGGTTCTTCCAGTCTGTCCAATGTGCCACTGACCCAGCTGATATATAAGTATTTCATCTTGTCACATTCCTCTTTGAAAAGGACTGGCTGCAGGTTTTTCTTATAAAATTAATGAATCAGACACTTGATCTATCATTTTTTCATGTTGCACTACTGGGTTTAAAAGCTGTATGTGTATGAAAAATATGACCAAAGCTCTGTCTGTTTTTTAGACTTAAATGATGTCCCTCCACAGACATGTTAAGTAATAACTTTATATGTTCTTAACATGAGACGTAATCATGTTTTATTCATGGATAATCAGCTATTTGTGTGTCTGGTTCAAGGGACTCCTTTTGACTGTAAATAAACGGGCAGCATGTGTCAGATGACTTGGTCATGATGTTGTTGGATCTGGTTCTTCACAAAGACTCCTTTATCCCCCCCCCCCCCCACTCCCCCCCACTCCCCTCCTCCTCCCTTTGGACCTTCGCTGTCTTAAGCATCTCATCAGACACGGATAAAACATATAGATAACTGTAATATGTAATCATAAATGTTACATTTTCCTCCAGCGTGAGTGTATCTCCGTGCACGTCGGTCAGGCTGGTGTCCAGATTGGCAATGCCTGCTGGGAGCTTTACTGCCTGGAACATGGGATCCAGCCGGACGGACAGATGCCCAGTGACAAGACCATTGGCGGAGGTGATGACTCCTTCAACACCTTCTTCAGTGAGACCGGAGCTGGAAAGCACGTCCCCAGAGCTGTTTTCATTGACCTGGAGCCCACTGTCATCGGTAAGCCTTTTGCTGTCAGGGCCCCTGTAACGCAGTTTTAGAGTGATAATGCTCCAAAGTTGGCCTAGATTTTAGTGAGGAAAAATTGGCGTGGTCATTTTCAAAGGGGATCCTCTGTCCTCAAGAGATGTGAATGAAATGAATGAAGATGGGTTGTATGGGTACCCACGAGTCCCCCCTTTACAGACATGCCCATCCATCCATCTGCAACCACATATCCCATTGGGGGGCGGGGCGATCTCAGCTGGCACTGGCTGTAGGCGAGGTTCACCCTGGACAGGTCACCAGTCCATCACAGGGCACAATACAATACAGCTTTACTAATAAAGCATTTTAAAAAATGTCCTTGACCAAAGTGCTGTACACATTTAAAAATAGAATAAAAACACATAAAACAATTAAGACCAAATAAAACAGTAAAAGACGATTAAAGACCAGCATCTCAAACTGAGTTACAGCCAAAGAGAAGAAATGAGTTTTAAGATCAGATGTAAAAACAGGAAGCGAGTCGGCCCGATGTGGGGGGGCAACAGAGAAGGATCGCCTCGACTTCCCGTTTGACCTCGGAGCGGCCGAAAGCGTCCGACCTGCCGACCCGAGGGTCCGAGAGGGAGCGTACGGTTCCAGGAGGTGGGACAGATACTAATCCCCACATTTACAGACTAATAACAGCATTTTAACATCTCCTCTGGATGATGGGCAGCCAGTGAAGTGAAGCTAAGTTGGGCTGATGTGTTCTGTTAAAGTGGAGCTGCAGCCCAGAGAGCGACGCCTGGCTCGTCCCAGAATAAAGTCCCTGCAGTGATCTGAAGGAGGAGCTCTACCAGCCTGGATTAAAACCTCTAAACGACGCCCAGACAGAAATGATTTAATCTAGACGCATAGAGACACACAACCGTTCACGCTCACACCTACAGGACATTTAGAGGCAGTTAACCTGCATGTCTTTGGACTGTGGGAGGAAACCGGAGAACCTGGAGAAAACCCACACTAACACGGGGAGAACATGCAAACTGCACACAGGGATTCGAACCTGAAACCCTCTTGCTGTGAGGCGATAGTGCTAACCACTGCACTACCATGCAGGCGCAGTATAAATGTGTTATTGTCTCCTAGTCTAAGTAGTGTATCAGAGTATTTCTGCATACTGGGTCCCTAAACAGTGTTGAATCCCATAAACTGGGTCTCAGTGTAAAGCTGAGACTCTGGTGGATCCAGTGAGTCCACCATAGTGAGACCATTTTTTTAAACTTGATCTCACTGTATTAAGATGACCTGTGGTCACCTCCAGGATAATCACAGCCTCATAAAAATCAAGTGAATCTCCAGATGTCAAAAGTTTTTGACACCAAATCCCATCGTGTCTTCTTCTCTGGTGTTCCTCAAGGTCATGGTGTCTTAATGTGGTATTTTGGAGGATCATTGATCATTTTTATCAATTCTCCAGTGATAAAAAATGGTTCAATTTAGCACCAAATCTGTGTGACAAATGGTATCAACCCAAAAATTGCTGAGACAACTGATGAGACATAATAAAGCATCATCAGATACTTCTGTCATCATGTTATAAACCATTATGCACTTTTACAATTTCTTTAAGTAATTCATGTTTATTTCTGATTTATGACTAGAACAACTTGTCACAGTGCTGAGCAGCATCTCTAATTAAGATGAAGTACACTACTTCTGTGTGATATCTGCTGTTGAGCTGCTGTCTCCCCCTAAAGACCCCCAGACCCACTAAAACAGACTAAAACGTCTGTACAGTGAACCCTCGTTTATCGCGGGAGTTGCGTTCCAAAAATAACCCGCGATAGGTGAAATCCGTGAAGTAGTCAGCTTTATTTTTTACTATTATTTTACAATGCAATACTGTCCTATAGAATGAAACCAAAAATCAAAACCTGTTTTCAGGCCCAACATTTGTTTAAGAAATAAAAATATTACCGTTTTCTTACAAATAACTGATAGTTTAAAGAACGGTATTGTAAAACAATAATGTGAATACAGGACAGTATAGTAATGAATACAAGGTTGGAAACATGGTCACTGGCGTCTTTCACAGTCCCTCCAGCTGAGCCTCTCCGTCCTCACTCTGCTGTAGCGTCTGTTTCACCTGCAGGCTGAGCAGGAGTCTTTCTCCCAGAGAACAACATCGTTATGGCTCGTTGTTGGCTCTCTTTCTTTTTCAATCAGGATTCAGAGCACAATGAATACACTGTAAAAAAATCCACGAAGCAGCGAAGCCGTGAAAGGTGAACCGCGTTATAGTGAGGGTTCACTGTATTGTGGGTCTCGGAGGGGAAGAGGAGGATGATTTATGTATGCTACTAGACACACCTGTTCCCTGTCCCCATCAAATGCTTCTTCTAAAGTGAGCTGTTCATCATGCCTTTGTGTTCACTATGAGTCACTTCCCACATACTGGAATACTGTCTGTGTTCAAATATTAGATGTAATATCAGATGTCCATAGTCTCCAGCCCTCGCCACGTCTGAACGCCTCTCATTAAATGTAGCTGACGTAGTTGCCTCTTATTTCAGAAAGTCAAACCCTTCAGTCATTTCTGATTTTAATGCTTCTCTTCAGATGAGGTGCGCACTGGGACCTACCGCCAGCTGTTCCACCCTGAGCAGCTGATCACTGGCAAGGAGGACGCTGCCAACAACTACGCCCGAGGACACTACACCATCGGCAAAGAGATCATTGAACTGGTGCTGGACAGGATCCGCAAACTGGTGGGTGAAGTAGCGCAGGCCAAGTTTCCTTCCTAATGTTATCCTTTTTAATGCACAAACCTATTGTGGTATTTCAATTTTGTATTGCTGTTTATAGTATATGAGCAATAAATCAATAGAGCCTAAGTCCCGCCCCTTCTGGTGGACCCCATGTGACCTTATTTTGGAAGAAATTAGCAGGAAGGGAGAAATAAATATTTTTCTTTGATCCTGTTTGAATTGTGTCATGAATCACACAGATGATGTCTGTCAATTTAAAACATAATTTTCAAGTCAAAGTCTCAGTTTGTTGTTGGTTTGACATGGTATCATTTAGTTCAGTGTGAAACACTTGGTGAACTACATCACCAACGCTAGCTAGCTAACTTAGCTCTGTTTCATGTCACCAACACTAGCTAGCCAGCTAATGTAGCTCTGTCCTGGTCACCACGACTAGCTAGCCAGCTAACGGAGCTCTGTCCCAGTCACCACCACTAGCCAGCTAACGTAGCTCTGTCCCGGTCACCACCACTAGATAGCCAGCTAACGTAGCTCTGTCCCAGTTACCACCACTAGCCAGCTAACGTAGCTCTGTCCCAGTCACCACCAATCTAGCCAGCTAACGTACCCCCCTTCCCCTATTCTCTCTCCCTTCCCCTCCACTACGTACTCTGTCCTGGTCACCACCAATAGCTAGCCAGCTACGTAGCTCTGTCCCAGTCACCACCACTAGATAGCCAGCTAACGTAGCTCTGTCCCAGTCACCAACACTAGCTAGCCAGCTAACGGAGCTCTGTCCCAGTCACCACCACTAGATAGCCAGCTAACGTAGCTCTGTCCTGGTCACCACCACTAGATAGCCAGCTAACGTAGCTCTGTCCCAGTCACCAACACTAGCTAGCCAGCCAACGTAGCTCTGTCCCAGTCACCAACACTAGCTAGCCAGCTAACGTAGCTCTGTCCCAGTCACCAACACTAGCTAGCTTTTTCGTCCAGCTATGATAGCCAGCTAACGTAGCTCTGTCCTAGTCACCACCACTAGCCAGCTAACGTAGCTCTGTCCCAGTCACCACCACTAGCTAGCCAGCTAACGTAGCTAGCCTGTCCCAGTCACCACCACTAGATAGCCAGCTAACGTAGCTCTGTCCCGGTCACCACCACTAGCTAGCCAGCCAACTCCCGTCACCACCACTAGCTAGCTAACGTAGCTCTGTCCCAGTCACCACCACTAGATAGCCAGCTAACGTAGCTCTGTCCTAGTCACCACCACTAGCTAGCCAGCTAACGTAGCTCTGTCCTAGTCACCACCACTAGCTAGCATAACGTAGCTCTGTCCCAGTCACCACCACTATACCACTAACGTAGCTCTGTCCCAGTCACCAACACTAGCTAGCCAGCTAACGTAGCTCTGTCCCAGTCACCACCACTAGCTAGCCAGCTAACGTAGCTCTGTCCCAGTCACCACCAATAGCTAGCTAGCTAACGTAGCTCTGTCCCAGTCACCACCACTAGCTAGCCAGCTAACGTAGCTCTGTCCCAGTCACCACAAAATTCAACACCACTAATACCAACTCACCTAACGCTGTCCCAGTCACCACCAGCTAGCTAGCTAACGTAGCCCCCCCCCCCCCCCCCCCCCTATCTCTCCCCACACCACCCTACACAAGCTCTGTCCCAGTCACCACCACTAGCTAGCCAGCCAACGTAGCTCTGTCCCAGTCACCACCGCTAGCTAGCTAGCTAACGTGGCTCTGTCCCAGTCCCAGATGAAGCCTTATCTGACCTGATGTGTTGTATCGGAGGCTTTTTCAGAGACTCCCGGTGTTGTTATCAGTCAGGAAGAGGAAGAAGGATCAGAACTGTAGCTGCTGAGTTCATCCCAGTAGAAACACCGACATCGTAGCTTCACAGAGACGGACGTCTCTACCACACCGTTGGCTGTGTCGTCTATATAATGACGTATTTTCAGTCTGATCAACAGTTTTACAACAAACAGACTTTATTGACTTGTAGAATAATCTTTTACATGTACAAACATCATCTGTGTGATTCATGGAGGAATTCAAACAGGATCAGAAAAAATGTTTCTCACTCCAATAACTTCTGTTAATATTTTTTCTGAAATAATGTCCCCTGGTCGTCCGCTGGAAGGGGCGGGACTTTTATGACTTTATTATTTCATTATCTGTTATGTGACCAGTGTCCCTGCTTCTGTCTTCAGTCTGACCAGTGCACTGGCCTTCAGGGCTTCCTGGTCTTCCACAGCTTTGGGGGTGGCACCGGCTCCGGTTTTACCTCCCTGCTGATGGAGCGTCTGTCTGTTGACTACGGCAAGAAATCCAAGCTGGAGTTCTCCATCTACCCAGCTCCCCAGGTGTCCACCGCCGTGGTGGAGCCCTACAACTCCATCCTGACCACCCACACCACCCTGGAGCACTCTGACTGTGCCTTCATGGTGGATAATGAGGCCATCTACGATATCTGCCGTAGGAACCTCGATATTGAGCGTCCTACTTACACCAACCTCAACAGGTTGATCAGTCAGATTGTGTCATCCATCACTGCCTCCCTTCGTTTTGATGGAGCCCTCAATGTTGACCTGACAGAGTTCCAGACCAACTTGGTGCCGTATCCCCGTATCCACTTCCCTCTGGCCACCTATGCCCCCGTCATCTCAGCTGAGAAGGCTTACCATGAGCAGTTAACGGTGTCAGAAATCACCAACGCCTGCTTCGAGCCAGCCAATCAGTTGGTGAAATGCGACCCTCGCCATGGCAAATACATGGCGTGCTGCCTCTTGTACCGTGGTGACGTTGTGCCCAAAGATGTGAATGCTGCCATTGCTGCCATCAAGACCAAGCGCACTATCCAGTTTGTGGACTGGTGCCCCACTGGTTTCAAGGTTGGCATCAACTACCAGCCGCCCACTGTGGTTCCTGGTGGAGACCTGGCCAAGGTCCAGAGGGCCGTGTGCATGCTGAGCAACACCACTGCTATTGCAGAGGCCTGGGCTCGGCTGGACCACAAGTTTGATCTGATGTACGCTAAGCGTGCGTTTGTCCACTGGTACGTGGGTGAAGGTATGGAGGAGGGAGAGTTCTCTGAGGCCAGAGAGGATATGGCAGCTCTGGAGAAGGATTATGAGGAGGTTGGAACTGATAGTGCAGGGGAGGAAGAGGAGGAGGATGATGGCGAGTTTTAAAATGATGTTTATTTTCATTGAGGAGGATGATGGAGAGTTAAACTGATCATTGACTACAAAAATAAATAGTTTGGCTGCACTACTGTTTGCTGTCTTTAATAATACACTGCACAGGAAAGAAGTACAGTATATACAGTAATACAGAGTATTTTTAATAGAGCGGTGCAGGTTGTGTTCTTCTGTTTCTGTAGTAATGCTAAAAGTTCATCCCACTGTTAAACATTTAACAGAAATCTGCCAAAGATGGGTTTATATTTATTTGGCTGTCACTTCAGCCACATGGGGGCAGTAGTGGTCAACAGATGTTTGAACTCCACACCAGTGATGATAAAATTATAACCTGCCCTAAATTCACATTGTTTCAGTACAGATCTGCAGATCAGATACAGATTTGCAGATCTCACATTTCTAAGTAAAAGTGTCAGTGGGTGGACACTTTGCTGTGATATTAAAGAGTATTCAGCGCTGTTCAGACTAGATGTAAAATCATGCACATTATACCATCCATCGTCAACCACTTTTCCCGTTAGGGGTCGCGGGGGGGCTGGAGCCGATCCCAGCTGGCATTGGGCGATGGCGGGTTCACCTGGACAGGTCTCCAGTCCATCGCAGGACACATAGAGACAGACAACCATTCACGCTCACATTCACAAGTAATAATCGAGTAATCAATTAACCTAAACAGCATGTCTTTGGACAGTGGGAGGAAGCCGGAGTACCCGGAGAAAATCCATGCGGTGAGAACATGCAAACTCCACACAGAAAAGTCCCAAGCCTGGATTCGAACCTGCGACCCTCTTGCTGTGAGGCAACAGCGCTAACCACTGCACCAGCCCGCACATTATACCACTGACTTAATATAAAAATTACAGTGAATCAGGTGTACTGATGCAGAAACAGGCAAGTATTCTGGATATACATGGTACAAATGTTTGGGAAATAAACAACATCAATTCTGATTTGAGAGTGAAGCAATGTTTACTGATAGGCTGATTTACAGGAAACGACATCAGGGATTCAATATTATTATTACAATATTATTAACATTACAAATCCCCAAATCAGATGTATAGCAGGTTTCTCTTTCTAATACAAATCCTTAAGCTGTTCTTGCTCCACCACTACGCAGCTACTGTAGGAAGTAAAATATTTTCGCTGTCACAAGGACACATGGAGGAAAATCTGTCCTGCCCAAATGTGTGTATATGTATGTATATATATGTATATATATGTATGTATGTATATATATGTATATATATTTTATGTATGTATATGTATATGTGTATATATGTATATATATATGTATATATATATGTGTATATATATATATATATATGTATATACGTGTATATATGTATATATATATATATATATATATATATATATATTATATATATATATATATATATTAGGTTATTCAATATATTTTTTTTTAAGTTGGTTCTAATTGTTGGGTATATTTATAGTGTATTTCAATATTTTTTTTTCAATGGAAACATTTCTATTGTGTTGACACATTTTTTTTCATGCTGCTGTAACACAGTTTCATAAAACTTTAATTGGCTTCTTTCTGTCTGTCCGTCTGTCTGCTTTCTCAGTCCATAGTGACCTCTGGTGGTGGTACAGGACACAAGGCTTCACACATTAGGAAGGGGACCGTAAAACTACCAGGTGCCAAATTAATTTCTTAAAAATCATAATTATTAGCCGTGACAAATCAATGTTTTTCTCTCAGTACATTATTTTACAAGAAACATCATTGACGAAATAAGAACAAGGCATCTGGCATTCAAATTTGACCAAAATAGTTGTAACACTGAGGTGCCCCTGAGCAAGGCACCAAACCCCCAACTGCTCGGGGCGCTTGTCAGGAGCAGCCCCCTCACTCTGACATCTCTCCATTGTTGCATGTTTGTGCATGTGTGTGTTCAGGTCTGCATGTACCGTGTATAAGTTAACAACAGAGTGAAAACATTGAATTTCCCCTCGTGGGACTAATAAAGGACTATCTTCTTCTTCTTCTTCTTCTTCTTCTTCTTCTTCTTCTTCTTCTTCTTCTTCTTCTTCTTCTTCTTAACCAGCTCCACCTCAATCTGACGCATCACTGTTAAAATTGAACATCATTTCTGCAGAATCAGAGTTGTAGCATAATTTCTGTCTTTGCTCAGCATCGCCGAGGTCAAAGCTGCGACTGATGCGGTTGAAACTTTACTATAACCATGGTGATGTTCAGCTGTGGATTTTGTATTTCTATATCTACATCTACTTCTATGTTGCCTCCTGCTGTCTAACGCTGCACCGCCTGGCGTTCAGAGGATGAGTGGGCGGATGAAGTGGAGGTCGCAGTGGTCGTTTAGACTAAACACGGGGTGGAGGTGATGGTCCGGTGTGTCCGAGCGGTTTCAGGGCGTCTTGACCTCACACAGCCTCAGAGGTCACTGTCATCCACTGCTTTACTGCATCCACTGCTGCTTTACTGCATCCACTGCTGCTTTACTGCATCCACTGCTGCTTTACTGCATCCACTGCTGCTTTACTGCTTGGTTCCCAGCATTCTCTCTCTTCCTGCAGGAGAGTGACTGCATGATGAGAAGCACCGGACGCCATCATTGTCTTCATCACCTCCTCCCTCTCACGCTTTTCCCAGAAAGCCTAGTTGGCCTCTGGACCAAGGTATGTGAATATGAGCTTCACAACCCATTTGCTTCCACTGAAAACCACTTTTAACCTACTGACATTTACTGAAATGTGACCAGTAGATGTGCACGCCCGTACCAAAAACAAGTTTATTCAAGTCTGCTATTAGTATACTATATATCTTTAACAGAGTATACTTTCAGTTTACTTTTTATGTACTTATAAGAGGTATACTTAACAAAAATATATTTAGCTCATACTGACAAGTATACAGAAAAGCCTAAGTGTACTTGGCGTATACTTGTACTTTTAATCTTTTTATCAAGATATACGTACATCAAAAAAAAAAAAAGCAAGTATACTTGTATAGAAACAATTTAACTAGTAGTTTACTGAGTAAACTTCAACGTGCACTTTTGTAAACTAAAAGGTGGTCGTATTTAGTATTACGTATTGGTATACTAATAGTATTGTTGCAGTACAAAATAAGACATAGATGTAAACTAGTAGTGTACTCCAAGTTTAATATTCTTATTCTTAAAGTATTCTTAAATAAAATAAAAAAAAACTGTGATGCAATTATAGAACTATTAAACTATCAGTACAATACTTATACATAAAGTGTACTTTTATGAACTAAACAGTGGGCCAGTGTCGTCCTGAGAAGTATTAAAGTGGTATCCTTACAAGTAAATTACTAGTACATTGGTGTTAGTACAGTTACTACATAAAGTATCCTTGGGAATACATGCTGGAACTTTACTTAGGTGTACCTAATAAAATGAACAGTTATTTCATGAAGGTGTCCAGCCAATAGAAAGAGCTGGATGTGTCTCTGGTGTGATCGTCCACGTTTACACGATAATGCTCAGAATAAACCACTGAAACAAGCAGCAGCTGCAGGTTGTTGTTGAGCTCCTGTAGAGCACACAGCGCTAGGTGGAGGGTAACCAGGTCTCACCTCCTCAGGTGGAGGGTAACCAGGTCTCACCTCCTCAGGTGGTGGGTAACCAGGTCTCACCTCTTCAGGTGGTGGGTAACCAGGTCTCACCTCTTCAGGTGGTGGGTAACCAGGTCCCACCTCTTCAGGTGGTGGGTAACCAGGTCTCACCTCTTCAGGTGGAGGGTAACCAGGTCTCACCTCCTCAGGTGGTGGGTAACCAGGTCTCACCTCTTCAGGTGGTGGGTAACCAGGTCCCACCTCCTCAGGTAGGGGGGTAACCAGGTCCCACCTCCTCAGGTGGAGGGTAACCAGGTCTCACCTCCTCAGGTGGTGGGTAACCAGGTCTCACCTCCTCAGGTGGTGGGTAACCAGGTCTCACCTCCTCAGGTGGAGGGTAACCAGGTCTCACCTCCTCAGGTGGTGGGTAACCAGGTCTCACCTCCTCAGGTGGAGGGTAACCAGGTCTCACCTCCTCAGGTGGAGGGTAACCAGGTCCCACCTCCTCAGGTGGAGGGTAACCAGGTCTCACCTCCTCAGGTGGAGGGTAACCAGGTCTCACCTCCTCAGGTGGAGGGTAACCAGGTCTCACCTCCTCAGGTGGAGGGTAACCAGGTCCCACCTCCTCAGGTGGAGGGTAACCAGGTCTCACCTCCTCAGGTGGAGGGTAACCAGGTCTCACCTCCTCAGGTGGTGGGTAACCAGGTCTCACCTCCTCAGGTGGAGGGTAACCAGGTCTCACCTCCTCAGGTGGAGGGTAACCAGGTCTCACCTCCTCAGGTGGTGGGTAACCAGGTCCCACCTCCTCAGCAGTCTCTCTTTCTCCGGTGAAATTACAGACTCACGTTAACGCTCTTTACCACAGTGCTGGACTCTAGTGCTACGTGAGGCTGCCCACCTCTGCAGGCTGAAGGATGAACTGGGGCACATCCCGTCTACAACATAAGGCTGGTTTGAGTTGCTGAGATAGTTGGCAACTTAATGACAAAAGGCCTCTTGATATCTCTAAATGTTATTGCTTTATTAACACACTCACTCTGTGCTCCTCCTTTAGAAGCCAAACTCTTCATCTGAATTAAACATGAGCTAAAGATGTTTCTCTCCCAGCCTGTAGAGGGGGGAAGGGGGGAGCGTCCCCCGGCGAGTCGCAGCTCGCCAAACAACGATCTTAACATGAAGGGATGGAAGCCCCTCGTACTCCCCCACCGAACCCCCTCACCTGGCCCCCTGCATACCTGAGACACAGACAAAGAACACGGTTTCAGCCTTGAATCAAGGCTCAGGGAGCTGATATGGTCCGTCAGCACATCCAGGGTCTGACATGAACATTTTCACTTCCCGCCACTCAGAAATTTGATCTGCCCCGTTTGAAATCTCTAAAAATCTCTGCACTAAATTAAGGTAAAACATTTTAGATCTGATGTCATTCAGTGTTCAATATATTAACATAAAATAAACATGATAAATTCTGGTTTAGCCCTATTTTCTGAGGAGGGAGGGTACTCTACACAGTACTGTACTTTGCTATCGTCACCTATAGCGGTTATTTGTATGAAAACACACAGTTCATTTCATTTCAGACTTTATTAGGGGATAAACCCCTTGAGATGCACCATCTGGTGCTCCAGAGGGCAAAACTTAGAAAATAACAAAAACACATGAATAATAATGATAATAAATTACAGAAAAACATAAACTCAACAACAAAACAATTAACATAATAGCATCAACAAGGACAAACACAAAGACTCTCCCTCCATCCATCATAACCTCGCTGACTAAACATTAAGATAATTAGTAGTAGGACAGTATCACACGTTCACTACGTCCTCCCCCTTTAATCACTGGACCACCCCTCCTGACAGTTTGGAGACAGTTTGAAATTATTTTTCAACTGTAGTTTTGAACCTGAACCGTCTCCATCACATCATGTCGCTCGCCACAGTCTCAGGCTATAGAGCTCGGACATTTAGTCCAGGACGGAGACACCGTCCGGGTGAAGACTGACAGGACCAAACGGTCCTGGGGGAGCTGTAAGAGGAGCGGGAAGCCTGATGCTGCTGCTGAACTGTGCAGAATCATGAATCAAAAAACCCCGTTTGATCAGCGCGGAGGGTCCTGTGGTTCAGACTGCAGTAAATGAAACCAGCAGATCTGCTGTGTTATTGAGGTTCGACAGCGTGTGGTGCAACATCACTGTAGTTAGACTGTAGCCGTGCGCTGTGCTGCTCTCTGAGCTCATGCACAGATTCATTCATGATAAACGTTT